>WYDI02026675.1:0-91189 GCA_009867235.2 Psittacus erithacus | reverse complement strand
CCCTTCCCTTCCCCTCTCTTCTCCCCTCCTCCGTGCAGGGCTGGCCCGGCAACATGGCCTCGGACCTGGAGAGCCTCAACCCCGGCGCTCGGATCATGACCTTCCGCCCCACCATGGAGCAGTTCCGGGACTTCAGCCGGTACATCGCCTACGTGGAGTCGCAGGGCGCCCACCGCGCCGGGCTGGCCAAGGTGCTGACCCCTGGTTCCTCCCCCCGACACCGGCCTCCCTCCGCCCTTTGTTTACCCCGCAGCGCCGGCGCGGCGGGCGTGCCCGGCCCCGGGTGCCCCGCGATCAGCCGGTGCGCTTTGCTTCCTGCAGATAGTCCCTCCGAAGGAGTGGAAGCCGCGACGGTGCTACGATGACATCGACGAGCTCGTCATCCCCGCGCCCATCCAGCAGGTAGTGACGGGGCAGTCCGGCCTCTTCACCCAGTACAACATCCAGAAGAAGGCCATGACGGTCCGCGAGTTCCGAAGGATTGCCAACAGCGACAAGTATGGCCGTGCCCACGGTGCCACTGCACACATAGTCACTGAGGGGGTTGGTCCTGTTGTCCCAGTTCCCCAGGGCCAGGTCCTGGTGCCGCTCGGAGGTGTGAACGTAACGCCCTGAGCAGATGAGGTGTGCTGGTCAGACCGGCTGCGTGCGCGGGGACCTTTGTTGCCCGTGTCATCTGGTAATGACTGGGGATGCATAACACCAGCAGAACTTTTTGTTTGTGCTGTGGATGCCCCTGTGTGTGTCAACATCATCGAAGTATTTGGGTGTAATAGCAGAGAAAGGAATGTTCTTGAAGTGAAAAAGACAGAAAAAAAGATTGCTTTAAAAGGAGTTTAAGCAAAACAGCCTGTGAAATAACTGTTTAGAAATAGCATTGGAATTGCCACCAGCAGTTGGTCTGCTGCAGCTTATTTTATCTTGCAAGAGCAGTACGCATCTGAGATCTTAGGATTCTGTTTCTCTAATAGAGTAATTTAATGAAAATTACTCTTTTATGCTAATATGTAACTGTCTGGAATACATATATATACACATACACACACATTAAATAGGTGTTAAGAGTGTAAATTTGATCCCCCAGTTCTGCACAAAGAGGCCAGTATATAGCTAGCAGGGAATGGACATCAAGGGCAGATATTTTGTTGGTAAACAGGGCATGCTTGACCAGTTCACTAGCAGGTGAGTCTGGAAATGGTTGTTACATTTGCAGTGGCAGAAAACATTGGTTTTGTTGGTTTGGGGTTTTTTTAAGCTGTTCTTTGTATCATTTCTGGTTTTGATCATATCCTTCCTTGCTAAGTAGCAACAACCAGAAAATGAAATTGTTCAGACCGAGAGAAGTGCACAAAGCAAAAATGAAAGCAAGCTGAGAAATGGGAAAAGTAATTTTCTTCCTGATCCTTTGTTCCCAAGTCTCACAGGAACAGAGCTGTGGCTGCTCTCATGGCTTTTCTGGGAGTTAGGGAAGGGGTCTGGCTGATAAACATGCATTAGGTATTTTTATTGTAGTTTTTGATTCTTCAGTGGTGGAAAGCACTGGTTTAGACTCACCAGTTATTGAACTGCAAAGTCTTTAGTATCTTTGTTGGGATTTTTTCAGGTACTGCACACCCCGCTACACTGACTTTGAAGACCTTGAACGAAAATACTGGAAGAACCTTACGTTCAATGCCCCTATCTACGGTGCTGATGTTAATGGCACACTTTATGACAAGGTAGGAAAACTCTGTTGATTTTCAGGTAAAGGTTATCCTTGTATATCACATTTCAGAAATGCTAATGTAGCATTTGACTTGTAACTTTTTCTGAAAGAGATAATGATAGTCTTAACATGAGTTCCAGCTCCTAGAGTAGGCAGGAATGCCGTAAACCTTATGCTTATAATGTACGTTCCATTTAACCCAGATAATTTAGGTTAATAGAAGTCACATTCTAAGGAACCTTTGTTAGCACTTCAGTATAATACAGTTTGGTTCAAGAAAACAAAGACTGCTGTTGCCTAAGTGATGCTTTTATGTTGCTTTGTCCTGAAAGCCTTACGAGCATTGGAAGTGTTGATCAGTGAACATGCACTGCTTTGGTATCCTCTAGTGCATATATTTTTTTGGGACAGCTCTGCAGCCATTATGTGCTAGGATGATAAACATTAGAAAAGGGCATGCATTCTACTTGCTAGTCCTCTAAATTATGTTGATTTACTCTTTTAAAAAGATGTTTGGAATGAAAAGTGTTTTTGTTCAAGAGCGTTCAGACATTGGCTCAAGCTCACACTGTTCTCTGGTGACTAGTAAACAATCAGTATCTAAGCTAGCATCATGCAGAACTTTTGTTTTACTTGAACTAGCTTGGTTTGAGCTGTACCAGTAGATGATTTGTCTTGATACGCTGTTTCACAAGTGTCTGATAGCTTTTGCAACTGTCATTTTAGTTGTGTGGTTCCATTCTTCATAATGTATGTTTAACATGAGGGTTGTGTTTTGCAGCATGTAGACGCGTGGAATATTGGCAGATTGAATACGATCCTGGATATTGTGGAGAATGAAAGTGGCATCACCATTGAAGGAGTGAATACTCCTTACCTATATTTCGGCATGTGGAAAACTTCCTTTGCTTGGCATACTGAGGACATGGATCTCTACAGTATTAATTATTTGCATTTTGGGGAACCCAAGTCATGGTAAGATTTTTCAAGGGAAGCTTCTAGGTGTAGAAAAACAATACCATAAAACATTAGAGTCAGTGTCGTGGAGTTAAG
The DNA here is from genome assembly GCA_009867235.2 of Psittacus erithacus. Classification (NCBI taxonomy): domain Eukaryota; kingdom Metazoa; phylum Chordata; class Aves; order Psittaciformes; family Psittacidae; genus Psittacus; species Psittacus erithacus. Next base: position 88,431 of record WYDI02026675.1, on the reverse strand, counting down.
AGAGTTGAGTTGGCTGAAGGAATTGCCATCTCTCCAGTGTTGCGCTGCAGTTGTATCTGATGAGAAAAACACTAGAAATCTGTAAGAAACTGCAGAGCAGTGCATGTCCTCAGTAGCAGTTGTTTGGTTACCTTCTAGAAAGTCCATTTGCTGTCCTGATGTGAAATGTTCCTCAGAATTATGATATGCAATAGGGCCAGAACTTGGAAAACTTGTTTATGATTTCCTGAGGCTCTAAAATGACTATACAGAGGTAATACACCTGTTGTCATGCAGTCAGTAAGAGAACAGGCAAACTTTAACAGATTTTGAAATGTAGCTGTTTATCATAGATCAAAAGCAGGCTAGTGGATCTTGTCGAGTGGTTCATCCATGATCTGAGCTTTTGTGACTGTTTTTAGGGGAGGCTCCCAAATTTTTCTGTAGCACGGGTTGCATTTTAAGAGTGAATCATTCCCTTCTGTTCACAAATAAATTTCTCAAACAACTTAACAATTGTTTCCATGGCACTTCTGTTGGAAGCTAGTATTTTTGGCTGCCTTTTAGTACAACTTTGAAGTAAAAAATAATAGCTAGTGACATGTGACCAGTGAACAACTCAATGCAGTGGCAATTGCATGGGAACACAAAACAATAGTTAGGGCAGATGAACCTGGTGGCCATTACTTCTTCCACAGTGGTATGTGGAAGAAGTTAGCTTTACTGATACTGTAGTCTGATTTGTTTAACAAGGAGCTCTATTCTATTTATTTAAGAAAGAACTAACAAGCATTTGATATTCTAGAGTGAAAGCAAGCTAAGTAGGTGGGTTTATTTACTGTAGTCAAGCCAGCTAGGAGTTTTGTGGCACCCTTGAAAAGGTGAGTACAGAGAGAGATATAGCCCCAAAGAGCATGCCACAAGTTGCGTACATGTTGAGGATGTGGCATTGTGCCTGACTTCGTCCCATCTTGGTCTGAGCAGCTGGAAGAGATAATTCTGTTTTCTCTCCTGCTCTGTGTTCCTCCTTGCACTAAGAGTACTAGCGATTGCACAGCTGTGAGCTGAGATGGGCCAGGAAGTGCTCTTCCCTTTCTTCTCACAATTCATGTTTTGGTGTAATTAAATACATAGGACTTTTTGCTTCCTTGCCTGCTTAAGCACAAGTCAGTGGAGGAGATGATCAGCTTTTGGCTCTTGATTTTTCTTGGGAGAGGTAAAAGTCCTTGATACAGTTTTATAGCTTTGTCTCATCAAACTTTGAAAGAGACAGTGTGGAGATGGATGATCTTTTTCATTATTATTATTATAGATAATTCGTGCCTCAATGCCCACTTATGATTTCCTGTCTAACTTTGAGATTCTGTCATGTCACTTAAACTTAACAGACTTGTTCTTGTGGCTGCAGGTACTCTATTCCTCCAGAGCATGGGAAGCGACTGGAGAGACTTGCAAAAGGTAATCAGGCAATTCATGACCTGCTTTTTGTGGAGGGTGGGATGTACAGCTTCAATGGGTTTCAGGTCTTTTAGAGTACAGCATGCCTGTAATGTTCATAAGAGCACAGGCTGGCAGACTGAACTGATTTTGCCTTTCAGAATATAAAATGTATTATTTCTGAGTGTTTATTTGTGTATACACACAAGAGAAATGTTGTATTACAAATAATGCAGTTGTGGGCTGTCTAACCTTTAATGAGAAAATCCTTAAGTATTTATGATTAGGATGAAAGTTTATAGCCAAGGGAAGAGCCTTCTGTGTGCAGTCTTCCTTATGCTCTTTCAAACTGGCATCTGTTAAAGATAAACCTCCAGGGCTGTCCTTTTTCTTCAGGATGCAAGCTGGCACACTTCAAATCAGGTGGTCCATACTTGCAGGCCTAGGGAAAAATACCGGTTAGGCAGTAACTTTTCCCAGAAATTACTGAAAAGTTAATTTAATTCACAGGAGAAGAGTAACATTTCTCCTTGCCTTTACTTCACAGGTTTCTTTCCAGGAAGTGCCCAAAGCTGTGAAGCATTTCTCCGCCACAAGATGACCCTCATCTCTCCATCAATCCTGAAGAAATATGGCATCCCATTTGATAAGGTGTGGAGAAATAACCATGATTGTACCAGCTCAGTCAAGATGTTCATGCAGCCCTGTCTCATCACTAGCAGCAGCCAAGAGCAGGCACTTACAGAGGAAAATAGGAACAGGAAGGATATAACACAATCCTTTCCCACTGTACCACCATTTTTCTGGCACTTGGGCCTCAAAGAGTTTGATGTTTGGTTTTTTTTGAACTTAAAACTGTACACAACATCCTGTGTTAGATGAGATTAACTTCACAGCTTAGCTGTGTAGTCAGTGAAGAGAGATTGTTCTTTTTTTGTTTCAGATTTGTCCCCTCCTAAGTTTGCTTGATGCGATCTGCTTCCTTAGTGAAAAGTATGGCTTGTTCCCTATTATTTTTTTTTTAATCCATTAATAACGTTATAGATGTCCTTACTTTCCAAGGTGATAACCTGCCACCCACTTTCCCCTCGCACACACGCATTGAAGATATAGTCTTTGAGTCCTTACTCAGAAGTACTGTCACACCTGTTTTGTTGTCATGAGCCTTGTTAGGCAGTGGGGATCTGTTGAAGAGCAGCAGCGGAAAGCTGATCTAGAGTTGTATTTGAATATGAACAGTGAAAGGAAACAGTAGTAAATTTCCACATTTTGTGTGAGTAGTAATTTTAGTTGGCCTTAGATACTGTTCATCAAAACCTGTAGCTGATACAGATACCTTTATGACCTTCAGATAGCTAATCACAGAGTATTTTGTATGTATAATCACTTTTCCCTGTCTGTTCAAGGGCAGGTTGCACAGAGCCTTGGGTGACATGGTCTAGTGTGAGGTGTCTCTGCCCATGGCAGGGAGACTGGAACTAGATGATCTTAAGGTCCTTTCCAACCCAAACCATTCTATGATTCTGTGCTATTTTGACCCAACTATTTCAGTAAAAGACTGTTGAGTGTTGCTTTCCAGTAAACAGATATTAACATAAATAGGAGAATAGTAAAGGTAAGTAAGTGTCAAGTCTGTCCATTGCAGCAAGTAGCTCCAGCCATCATCTGTGGGCAGGAGTTTCAGACACACTGCATGTGACGTGCAGGAACTCCTTTTATTCAGACACATCAAGTACTCTTAAATTGAGAATAACAATGTGGTGTCTCAACTGTCTTCTAGGTGACGCAGGAGGCTGGAGAGTTCATGATAACCTTTCCTTATAGCTATCATGCTGGCTTTAATCATGGCTTTAACTGTGCTGAATCTACCAACTTTGCTACTCTTCGGTGGATCGAGTATGGGAAGCAGTCTGTACTGGTAAGCAGTCTGTACTGGTAGGTGGTCTGTTGCCATCAAATAGGTTATTGCATACAAATAAAGTCTTGCTCTGCTGCTCGTTAAGTCCCCAGTGTTTTTTCTAAGGGAGCTCTAAGGGAGCTTTTTCCATTTAAGATGTGGTATTTGCTTTCTGATACAGTAACAGTGTTCAGTCAGCCTCCTGTTTCATGTCCTTGTTTCAGCTATGGATAGCATGTAACAGGATTTTTAGCTTTATGTGGCTCAAGTGAGGCTTCAAAGAAAGGAAGGGACTGGTTGTCTTGCCAAAGATGAAAGGGTGTGCTTGGTGGTCAGGACTCATCAGTATTTTGTCTGGTATTTTAACTGTGATTTATTGATTGTTTAGCCTGGAAGTGTGCCTTTGATAACTTAAGTCACTTATCAAAGTACATGTCTTGACTGAACCTTTAGACTGGATGGTGTTATATCCCTGTAGAGGTGCCTTACAAACATGCCTTGTATTTTCAGAACTTACACTGAAGTTCTAGTTCTAGTACAACTAGTGCTTTGAAGCAGTAGTTGTAACCATGTCCAGATGAGAAGAACCTCTACTACTATGAGTAGGCCCAGAGTTTGTATGGCTCTGACTTCCTCATTAGGGTCTCTGGTTTTGCTGGCTTTTTTCATATGAGCTCATTTTAAAATAGTCATCTGCCAGCAACTCTGTAAATAGGCTGGTGAGGATGAGCTTTCTTTCTTCATTATTGTGATAACACCTGGTTTTCTGTTCTATTGGTTTTGCTGGCTTTTCTGCCCAGTTTTTAGTAACTTAACGTACACACTTTTGATTTCCTGGGGAAGTCTTGAGAGTTCTGAGGCTCAATTACATGTAACTGTGGGATTCTTTAGTTACGCTCCTGAAAGCAAAATGAGGAGTGCAGAGTAGAATTGTTGAGTATGTGGCCTTACTTGAATATTTTCTGTGATTTCAGTGCTCCTGTCGGAAGGATATGGTGAAGATCTCCATGGATGTGTTTGTGAGGAAGTACCAGCCAGATCGTTACAAGCTTTGGAAAGCTGGGAAGGACGTGACTGTCATTGACCATGCTCTTCCAACCCCAGAGGCAGCAGAGTTCCTTAAAGGGGATCTCATGCAAAGAGTCAAGAATGGCAAACAGTGTGCTGAGGAAATGGAAATAGGAGAGGTGTGTAAAAAGGAAGTGGACGAAGATGAGACAAAAAGGTAATGCTTTATGTAGTCTTCTGCTTTTTTATTGGATTATTAGAAATTGGACCCCGCTTAATTGCATATTTGTCATTCCGATAGAACAGCAGCAGTCAGAGTTAGCAATAGTCTGTTTCTTGGGAATAGGGTATACTCTTAATTTATTTTTACATTTTTTTACTGTTTGGGTCTCCATTGGCGAGAGTCTGTGTTAGACAGGAAATGCACCAGCTTGGAAGGTAGTTCTTCATCTTTGGACAGACATCCAGAGCCTGGATTGGAAGTGTGCACCGTACACTGGGAGGCCAGAAATAAAAGGAAGTGCCTTGGGATCATGGGGCAGTGCTTGCTAGCAGATTCCAGTATTATCAGTGCTGCAGGCTGCAGCATCAGTGTATAGTTCCTGGTTACTGAAGGCAGAAAGGCTAATTATCCTACATTTCACAGTTAAATCTTTTTCAGCCAGTGTTAGCTACTGTTCCTAAAGCTGTCTTTGGTGGTGCTCCTGTAAAGGCAAAGAAAACACTTCAGAGTATTTTGGAAAATATTTGGATTCCCAGGTGCCGTTTCATAAAACACTGATCCAAACCAGGCTGTATTTTGTGCATCCAGGCAGAAATTCAACATGCTTACATGTTTAGTAACCTGACATATGGACTTGTCTTCTGCAGCATCCCCAAGCATCGCATCGGAACAAAAAGGCACAGGGTCTGCCTGGAAGTGCCTCAGGAGGTGAGTGAGAGTGAGGCCTTTCCCAAGGAGGAGCTGAGCTCTGCACAGTGTGAAGCAGACATGTCAGAGCCTTGTGAGAAACCTACGAGTGAAGTTGTGCAGCAGGGTGAACAAAGGATCAAGCTTCCAGGTAATCATTCCTCAAACTTTACCCTGGTACAAGGGAACAGGGTTTTTTTCTTCAGGGAGAGAAGCTGCTAAAGCTGAATCTGGGGCACTCTTTCATATAATGCTAGTCAGTAGGATGTTGTCATGTCCAAAAACTCAGACACAAGTTTGTCAGGCCAAGGCAAGCACTTCAGAAATTTATGGTCACTTGGGATATTACCAGTAGATTTTTCAGGACCAGAGGATGCATCTAGAACGATTTTAGGCTGTGCCTGTGAGCCAGATTTGTCTGACTCTTCTGCCACTGGCTTGAGTAAATGAAATGACCACAGCTTGAACTATTAGCTTTTGTGGACTATCTGTGGATAACTCCCCAGTGAGAACTATGTAAAACAAATTGTTGGGGGAGATCAAAGGTGTAGGCAGCCATCCTGTAGCTGCGTCAGTGACTGACTGACCAGGTGGGTCATGGAGATGTTGCCTTTCAGCTGAACTAAAGGAGACAGGAAGTATTACATGTGACTTGCTTTGGAAATTGATGTTCCTAGGTTTTGATTTTTGCTCTTTTATTTTGCTTGCCTGCATACAGAAATGTATCGGATGCCTCCATAGTCCAGGGTCCTCTGTATTCCTGTTGTGTACTGTGACCTGGTCATTTAAATTGCTCAGTAAAACATATGCAGACTTCCTCGTGGTATGGGTCTGGTATGCTGTATAGATGTTTTATTTGTAATTTTGTAATAAATAGGCTGGAGGAAAAATAATATGGCTTGTAACAGATTGATTATTCTTCTTAAAGGAGGAGCAAGGAGCCTATGGAACAATGTAGGAACAGGGCAAATGTGTCATTCCTCCCTCTATTTCTCTGTTTTTCAGCCCTTTACAGCTTGTATTTCATAACCTTCTATTGGTTTGTGGGTTTTTATTTTTCTGTTGAGTCTCCCATGAACCCTTGTAACCTCTTACCCACAGCATCATGTAGCCAGGAGTTGGGCTGTTTAGCTACACAGTATAAAGGATCATCTCTTTATTTTGAATTTACTGTCTGCTGTTTTGTTTGGTGAACCCCAGTTCTTGTACTGGAGCAGATGCTTTTATTCTGTTGCTAAACCACCCATGATTTTATAGGTGTTTGAATTAATGACCTACTCTTTATATGACTCAGTGTTTCTTTTTTATGTGCAGTAGTTTGCTTTCCTGTTTGGCTTTGTGCAAATAGTCTTTCTGCTTCCCAGACTTTTTCTGAAGTCATTATATCCTTTCTTCTAGATCGTGTGGACTCAGCTAAATTTGAAGAACTGAAAACAGTGAAGCTTGAGGAGGAGGAAGAGGAAGAACAAGAAGCAGCTGCATTGGATCTCTCCATTTCACATGCTTCAAATTCCACTTCAGTGTTGCCAACTGCAAAGCAGAGTGTAACACTCAGTGTTCAATCCAGCTCGCCTGCCTATTCTGGTTCCTCAGACTCTGAATTGACTGATCTGTTGGCAAAACGAACTGTTCCTGGGCCAGCTGGGGTGCTCACAGTCCATAGCTATGCTAAGGGGGATGCCAGCGGATCTGACAGTGAGCAGACTTCAGGAAAGAAAGCCAGTGCCGCCGACAGTGTGAATGAGCAAGAACTGGCAGAGGTATGAATGGCAGGAATACTGAAAGACTGAACTATGTGGTCACGGATTTGCTGTGACAGAACTTCCTATCTGTGCAGATTACATTTTCGTTCCATTGGTGTTTGCATAGCAGGCTGCTTAGCTGTTAATGTGGGTTATAATACCTGGGGGTTTTGCTAAAAAAAAAATCCAGTCTTTTAGAAAACAATCCCTTGTTTTGAGAACTTCTCTGAATTATTTAAGTGCTTTAAGGGAAAGGGTAGCTTGGTGGTTTTGACACGGTAGTGTTACAGGCTGATTCAGTTCTTTCTATAGTAATAGACACCTCTTTGTACCTAAAATTAATGTAGTTCAATCCAGCCTTTATTATGACCACATGAAGATGTTTGAGGGGCTTTTTATATAAAGTCATCTACATTTGCATGTCCCTTAAAATATACGGAACAAAAATTATCGATTGGGAGAATGTAAATCTAAGTGTCTAAGAACTGCCAACGAATTTTCATTAGGCACTCCAGGAGAAGGCTGTACTAGTTAAAATCTTACCTGCTGGTGTCTTTTCAGATTATTTTGTTTCCCTCTTTAAATCTGTGTTTAGGGAGTGGGAGTTCGATAATGATTCTTCAAAATTCAGGAATCACAGAAATGGAGCAGCAAAGTGCAAATCTTGTGATAAGCTGAAATTAAGAAAGAGTTCTGATGGATATTTAAACTAAAGAAATTCTGTTGCTGGTACTGATGTCTCCATTGCATATGCAGCGCAGGGAAAAGGTGAAATTTTGAAAGGGTGTACATGGTTTTTCTCAGTATGATGTATTTCAAAACAAATTTTCCATCAAATGTGAACTGGGAATGCTAATTTCCATTTGAATAAAAGCATTTCTGCTTCTTAGAAGGCTCGTAGCCAGCTCTGTAGGAGATCAGAGGTAATGACTGTTATGCTCTCTCCTGGCTTCTTTTATGAAAAGAAGAGATTTAAAAGATGTGAGGTGCGTTTAAGATTTGCTTCTGCTTTCAAAGGAATAATATTAAAAATAAAAAAAAAGGAGGCGGGGTGTTCTTACCTACTGGGAGGCTTCCTGGGCTGTTAAAATCCTGGCCTTTGTTGCCTTGCTTGTCAGGTTGGTAGTAATATTGTCAGTGTGTCACTTGTTTTTTACATGCGGGAAGGGGAAATCACTATTGTTGTAGTCTCCTTCTTGCTGTCTGTCAGTGCAAATAATAAGCAGAGAGGGTGAAAGTTTCTTTTGCTTAACATAAGTCAGTGAGGCTTCACTGGCAGCTTGAACTATACATGCTTTTTATTATTGTATTATTTTTAAATTTGGGATTTTTTTAAGTTTACGCACAGGATTTCTGCAGAATGCATGAGTCTTCTTACAGAGAACCTTTCAACTTGTCTGTCTTTGGTTTTGCCTTTTACGCGATTCTAATATAAACAGACTTGCATAAAAAGCTACACTGGAACCCGTGAAAGGTCTCTATTCTAATGGCTCAACAGAGGTAGTACAGCTCCACCAGGTTTTCCATATCAAAAGAGCTAAGCGCAGTTTCTTCAGAAAGTTAGTTCAGAGCTGAAGTTAGTTTCTCAGAAGTAACATCATGAAAGCATGTGCACATTTTGTGGAGGTTTCTTTAAGTTCAAAATAAGTTCCTTTTAAAAGTAATGTCAAAGGGACATGTGCTAATTGACTGCTGAATTGATTCTTCTTGTCCAGGCAGCAAAGGAATACATAAGGTCACTGAAGGAGAATAAGAAGTCCAAGGGTCGTCGCCAGCCATTGAGCAAGCTCCCACGCCATCACCCACTCTTGGTTAAGGACTGCATTAGTGATGATGGTAAGTAAGCCTTGTCCTCTCTGGGGAACTATAGAGAGGATCTTAGCTTCCACTGTGTGGGGTATTCCATTAAGTAATTGGCAGTAACCAGGAGGCAGCATCCTATACAAGGATCTTACCTCATTTTTTTGTGCTCACATCATTAAGATTTTCTCTTGAATGGTGTCATCTTTCTTTCCTCTTCCATTGTTCGGAGTCACAACTCTGAAAGGAAAATTTTACTAGTACCAGAGACTTGCATAACCACGCCCATCTTAGAGCATTCCAGTAATTGATGTAAATATTAATGATTTAAAACAAACAACGCACAAAAAATCCAACAGCAGCAGATTCTTTGGCTGACAGCCTTAGTCTTGATTTGGAGCTGGTGTTGTTCTCACGCAGTAAGCCTGTCTTGTGTCTGTGCAGTTACTGTGTTTGTAGAAGCCTCTTAAAAAGGATAAAAAGGAGACCAAGCTGCTGGCTCCTGTCACGCTTCTGTCAGTTTGATTTCTGTCAGTCTTTCATCTCCATTCATAACTTTGCCTTATTTAGCTTCATTTGCAAGAAGGGTATCTATAAAAGGACACATAATCACTGAGTTAATGATCTCTTATCACAGAGGCATCAGAGCAGCTAACTCCTGAAGAAGAGGCTGAGGAGACAGAAGCATGGGCCAAGCCACTTAGCCAGCTGTGGCAGAATCGGCCACCAAATTTTGAGGCTGAAAAAGAATACAATCGGACCATGGCTCAGCAGTCTCCTCACTGTGCTGTTTGTATGCTCTTCCAGACCTACCAGGTATATAGGCCAAGTCTGTTAGTGTTACCGTGGGGATAACTGAAGTGGTTGCTGCTGTGGTGCATAGTTTTAAAACGTCATTTTGCATATTGCCAGTTAACCAAAGCTGTATCACTGTTGTAGTCTTCCCAAGGAATTGTTCCAGGAAAGCACAGTTGGGAGCCTCGCAACACCTGTGAGGGACTGCTTGTCGGTTCCCAGAAGCTTGCTCAGCTGTTCAGCGGAAGCTTTTGTGTCTGTGGCTTTTGCTTGAGTCACTAAATGGAGCTCGAATGTTGCTTCAGCTGACTTTAAAATCCCATTTCTCTTTTCCAGACTGACACCTTCACTTCTACACTCAAAAACAACACTTTAACTCCACTCATATTACATGGTCTCTGGGGAGCTGGCAAGAAAGAGAAGCTTTTACTTAAAAGGATTTAGGGTTGTGTTTGTGGATAGAAAGCTGTCTCCTCTTGGAGTATATCTGACATGTGGAAATGTGCTTTAACAAAGCGCGGCTGTAGCAATGCATGGCTTGGAGTTGGTTGCAGAACCCCTATGTCATGTTGATTGAATGCCTAGGCAGGAGTCCCATACTGAATTTTTTGGTGTGCCTCAGCTTGTAAGGTTGCTTGAATAGTTACCTGATTGTGTGTTAGACCTGCAGTTTAGAGATATTTTTCCCTTCCTATATACTAAATATATTCGATTCATCTGAGATCACTGTGATGGCACTAGAAATATGTTCACCACAGTTCTGGAAATAAAAACCTCAAATTTTTGGTGAGGGTTTCTATTGTGTATCGCTCCTGATTTGCATTTCCATGAAACCCATAAGCCATAGTTTCTGTTCAATCTTGCTGTTTCTGCTGAGAGTAGGTTCTTGTCAGGGCTGGAAATTCTATATAGAAGCTGCATAGTACCTGGGGATTTCACTAGTGCTGACAGTGTATAAAGTTAATAATTTGTCAACAGTTTAAGTTCTGTGAGTTTCTTTTTTCAGTTCTAAATGCTGTTAAGCAGAAAACTCTAGCTGCAGGTTTTCAAATGTCTGTCCACACCATGCAGTGAAGCAGAAACTCTTCCAAGATTTGAGCTGTGGTTAGGTTATTTGTTCCAGCTTCAGAAAGTCTATAGCAAGTCTGGGAACTCACTTCAGTTACCCATTCAAATAAAAAATTGGCACAAAATGCCAGACAAATATTCACTTTTCCTTTGTGAAGAAGAAAAGTATCTAGCTGCTTGGTGGGGAAAAGAAGGTTCCATTTTCTTCAACTTTGTTACAGATTTCCTTTAGTCATTTAGTCTTCTGCTTGACATGCCATGTTCAGAGTGTATCATTAAGCTTTACAGAATCTGAATACATGACTTGTTGAAAACATGTCAGTTTCCTTCCAACTGTGATCCTTAACTGGACTTTTTTCCTATCTTTCGATGCACTGTAGGAGGGACAGTGCTCTGCTGCTTATTTCCCAGGAACAAATGAGTTTCAAAGCCCATTAGACTTGTTTAGAGCTATGCTAGGAAAAAATTACAGGGATTGCAGTAGATACCTATTTGTGCGATCATAATCCTCCCATACTGACGTAAGATAAATGTACAGTGTTGGATAGCAGTGTTGTTACCATCTGTGTTGAGGAGTGGGAAATGCAGCAGCGGAGTTGCTCATAGAACATGAGGTGGTCTTGGTGTTTCTATCTCTTCTGTCAGAAGAGATGCAGTTTGATCTCGTTGCTCTTTAGAGAGATAAAGTTTAGAACTTAGGTTTAGCCATTTTGGTAGAAAATAATTTCATTCTGAAGCTGCAGTATCTGAGGATTTTGTAAACCTAACTATATTGTCACCTAACCTACTAACTCTTTGATCTTTCAGCACCTTTATTCTTTCTTTAAACTGGATATATGTATGGAATAATGGGTGAGTAAAGATGATGTGAGACAGTTTTACTCGTAAAACTGAAATTCCTTGTCAATCTGTTATAGGCAGAGTGTGGAGGCAACAGTCAGAGCTCTGGAGTTACTCCAGCTGCAGTGGATGGGAAGATCCGAACCAAACCCCTAATTCCTGAGATGTGCTTTACTGCAACTGGCTGCAGCACTGACCTCAATCTTTCAACCCCCTACTTAGAGGAAGATGGAACAAGCTTACTCATCACCTGCAGGAGCTGCCATGTCTGTGTTCATGCGAGTGAGTGCATCCAGACTTGGCCCTTAACTCTAGTGTTCTCTGTAGTAAGTCTGTCCACATAGCAAGCCTCTACCAGTCTATTTGATGTACAAATAGACTGACTTCAGCCCTGCTCTGAATGGTACATATTCCAGTGCTGGCCATTGAAATGCAGAGTTAGCTACATGGATAACTTCAAATATCAGCATCACCCTGAGGCTCATTGATTTTAATTCCTGCTTTACTTCTTGGCCCTAGGGGAATGGGTCTGAGTTTAGGTAACCTCCTGATTGAGATATGTCTGGTTTAGGTTGTTATGGTGTATCCCCTGACAAGGCCACTGAAGACTGGATGTGCTCCAGATGTACAGAAAATGCCTTAGAAGAGGTAAAGTTTCTCCTAAAATTCTTACAGATAGAGCCTGGCATATCTGGGAACTTGGTTACAAAGTTCATTCCCATAGTGTTGTTGGTTTGGGATTATTTTGTTCTCTCCTGTGGATAGAAGGCAATTCAGAAAACGTTTAGGAGTCGGTCTCTTGCATTTTGGTGCTTTTTAAGCTGTAGCAGTATATCCTTTTAAGTAGTGCAAAGCTGCTGAGCTCACTTGGGTCATAGGGAAGATGTTCTGCATCAGTGCGGCAATAGCTCCAGTGTCTGTCTTAATTTATGGTAGCTACTATTTCTAAAACAGAAAAGTTATTAACTTTTGTTAATAACTGTGGAGGTGCATATGAAAAGAACAAGAAGAACAGGATTCCCTCTGAAAGCTCTAGATCAGCAGAACAGGTTAACCTTTCAAATTGTCTTTGCTTATGGCTTTCCAGATCCTTTTACACATCCTCAAAGGATATGGGATATTACAGTTGTAAAAGGAATCCGTAACAAGGAAGTTAAACTTAAGTCTTCAATGGTTGTTCTGCTTGCTTTCAACAGACTTGGAGCCTGTATTTGTTGCCCTAAGGGCAGCAGCTTTTGAGAACTAAAGGGTTGATCTGTACAGGGGAGTTCTCTTCTGACACTGAAACCATTTTCTTCTTCCGGGTATGCATTTTGAGGGGGAAGTTCTGAAGCAAGTGTACTGCTCTGGACTTCACTCTTACAGCTGATGCTTTCTTCCTTGTGCCAGGACTGCTGTTTGTGTTCATTACGAGGAGGAGCACTGCAGAGAGCCAATGATGACAAGTGAGTGTTCCAGATTTTTTGATCTTAAGGGAGAGACTCAATTCCTAAGTAGGTGAGGGTAAGCTAGTAAAAGCCAGTGTCTGCGTTTGGTGTGACAAAGTGATCAACAGCGCCTTTCATATTCTGTATTATATGATAATATAATATCATATATTATGTGATAAAGTGTGTTTGTTGCATTCACACACAGCAATCTTTGTCTCTTCAGGTACTGCCACACTCATTCCTTCAGTTGCTTAACGTTTTATAGACAGAGGTGTAATGTGCAGAGCTGTAAATGTACCACATAAAAATGAGGTTTCTGATGAGATGACATCTCTCAGTACCTTCTCACAAAGGATTTTGGTTACTCCACGTAATGTGCTGTGGCTATGGAGACAAATTACAGCCATTGCTTTAAGTAGCACAACATACTGAAATTCAGGATACTTCTGCAGCAAGTATACTGCATACAACTGCCTGTTCTGTGTTGTCTTATCAGGCAGGCTTTTATAATGCAGGCATTTAGCCAGCACTAGCCAAACTAAATTGCTCTCCTGTTAACCTGTTAGTAGTACAATGGAAGTGTGAAGAAGTCTTGGGTTTGCCCCAGATGTGCCCTGTTACTAACAGTAGGAAGGAAGATTACACTGCTACTTCTCAGAGGCTATTTATTGTGGTTTATGTGACAAACTTCAACAGACCTGTATTTACTTAAGCTCCAGAACATCCTCTGTCTGCCTAATGCATATTAATTTCCTTTTCCCCTCTCCTGTCCTGACAGATGGGTTCATGTGATGTGTGCTGTAGCTGTACTGGAGGCAAAATTTGTGAACATTGCTGAGCGGAGTCCTGTAGATGTTGGCAAAATCCCCCTGCAACGTTTCAGACTGGTAAGGATGTGCTTCACTGGTGGCGTTTCAGAGTGTCTCTCCAGTCTATTCAGAATCTGGGAGACTTTTGCTCATCCCTGCAAACCCAAAGTCATCTGTCCAGACTGAACAATTTGATCTGCGTTGTTCTTTGTATGGGAAATAGCAGTTGTCCCTGTTGCCATTTTTTGATTCTTTCCCTATTTTAGTATATGCTTATTTGGATGAGAAGCCAGTAAGGGGGTGCAGTTCTCAGCATGTGGCAAACATTTATACAGTGTTAGAATGGTGATTTTTGTTGCTCTTAGAATCCCTAGTATTTAACTTGCTGTATTGATTGCTGTTGAGCACTGAGATGCTTCAGGATATGCAAGGCATTTTTTGTAATGGGTGAATGTCTTCTGCAACAAAGCAGCTGGACTTAACTCTTCTAACAGCTCTCTAGAGGGGAAAAATATTTTAACCGCTTTGCATATGCTAATGCGTTACAGATAACATTCTTTTCCTACAATAGCCCATCAGGCCCGACCCAGGTGTAGTTGGGACACTAGTGGTAGTGACAGAATTTTAACTGTTAATTCTGTGGGGTTTGCTCATTATACTAATCTTGTTGTTTGTCTTTCTAACTTTAACCAGGTAACTTTAGCCAGGTGCTGAAAGGCCCTGTTGTTTTCAGAGCATTATAGGATGATTTAATCTAAGATCACCCATTGCTAGCATCCTTGGGGTGCATGCTCTGAGCAGTAGACATTTAATGTGCATTGGTTTTAGCTATGGGTTTACTTTATGAATTATTGCCTTGTCATAAACTAGAACTGGTAGCCTTCTGCTTCTTTTTACTCAGAAGGTAGCAGTGCTCTCACAGGCCGATATCAGACTCAGACCAGCTAGTCCTTTGTGGGAGTAAAAGCTAGTTTAAACCTCTAGTTTCCTGTCCACAGAAATGCATCTTCTGCAAGAAACGAAGAAAGAGAATTGCAGGTTGCTGTGTACAGTGCTCACATGGTCGGTGTCCCACATCCTTCCATGTCAGCTGTGCCCAAGCCGCAGGAGTCATGATGCAGCCTGATGACTGGCCATTTGTTGTCTTCATTACCTGCTTCAGGCATAAGATTCCATCTCAGTCAGAGGTGAGTAGATGGATGATTCCTTTGGATTTGAACTGCAAGATTTTGGAGGGACTGAAAAGCTTTAGATTGTGGAGTTGGTTCTTTCAATACTTCATTGAAGGCTCTCTCACAATGTTCAGTATAATCTAACTGGTGTTGGATTCTGGTCTCAACCTTGCTGCTGCTCTGAGTGACCTTAGTGAGATCTTTTATTCTATTTTGGCTTGCAGCCCAGAAGCATTGAGAGCATTACATCCCTCCTGTGGTTGTTGTAATGAGAAATAATAGTGCTTTTTATATGTTCATATAGAATACATGGTGTTAACAGCTGTGATACTTACTATGCAGGAGTTAATGCTGGGGCTCCAGCAGGCTGCATCAGTGGTCATTGAATTTCTTAAGTAATTGATTAGTTTATGAAGTTTTCATGTATCTATTTTAGCCATCAAAACCACAACAATCTATTAGAGAAATATTTACTGTAGAGGCCTTGCATTGCTCTGAGGAATAATAGCTTAATTTACTAAGCAACTTAAAGGACAGCAGCATCTAACAGATCAGGCTTCAAGCATGTGAAAGTCCACAGGCAGAGCTTTTCTAAAAGTGCTGCTGGCTGATAGTATCTTGAGTAGGGTTACTCAACCTGGACTGCAGTATTTTGCTTCCTTGCCTGCCAGCGCTGGAGCTATGGTCCTCAACTCATTCTTTTTTGAGTCATTGTGTAAAAAATCACTTTTCTTTTTCTCTTCTCAGCGAGCTAAGGCTGCACTCCAGGATCTGTCACCTGGACAGATAGTCATCAGCAAGCACAAGAATGGTCGCTTCTATCAATGTGAAGTGGTCAGCCTTGCAAAGGAGATTTTCTACGAGGTTAACTTTGATGATGGTTCCTTCAGCGACAACCTGTATCCAGAGGACATTGTGGTATGTCGTGCAGTGGGAGTCTGGCTCCAGCAGAGGGCACATGATGCGAGGCACTTCTTGCTGCAGAGCCGATACACCAGGGGATTTGCTAATTGTTCCAGCCCTAGGTTGGGCTGTGGCTGAGATGTGCTGCAGAATGTCTTTAGGGGTGTTAATGAGTCTGACTAAACTGAAGGCACATAGGAACAGGTGTAACAGGGAGTGCAGCTCATCTCTGGCTGCTTAGCAATGATAGGTCTGAAAGAAGACTTGCTGATACTTGTATACCATTCTTAATGAGACTTAAAGATAGATGATATGAATGGATGTGTCTCAGCCTAGTTCTTCATCCCCAAAATGGTGTAATTGTTGGGAGGGTGTGCAGTGTGACTGAGATGGTCTCCCTGGGGATTTGCTGAATCTTCGAATAAGGAAGCTGCTTACCCCTCTCCTTGTCTCTCCCACCTTTCTCATTCATGCTGTAGAGTCGAGACTGTCTTCAGTTAGGTCCCCCTGCTGAAGGGGAAGTTGTACAGGTGAGATGGACAGATGGACAAGTTTATGGAGCCAAGTTTGTTGCATCACATGCCATCCAGATGTACCAGGTACAGAACTGAAGCTGATCATGGTAACAGGACTGTTCTTAAAGCCAGCAGAGCTATGGGAGAGTCATGCGTAAACACTTCAGGGGAAGTTGCTCAGTGTTGCCAGCAATGCCAGATGCTGCTAACAGTCGCTGGTGTTGAAAGCAAAGTTGGTTGCTTGTAGCTGTACTCCTGTCTGGCTATCTACATGAAAGTGTCAACTTCTGAAAAATTCCTGGTCTGTAATTCTTCTGCAAACTCTGTTCCTGTATGTTAAACTACCTAAAATAAGTTTGGGTTTGTTTTTGTCTATTCAGTGAGTGCATCATGCCTTGCACGCTTCCAAAGGGTGCAAGGTTCAGGCCCTATTAAAATGACGGCCAGGCTGTCTTGTCAGGTGTTACAAGAATATGCCAAAACTTGCTGGGCTGCTTTATTTGTCATGGGATTGGTGAGGTTCTGGTTCAAGTCTGTTGCAGTGTGCATACATACACATGTATCTTACGAAATTCAAGTGGTAGAAGATTATTTCATGGGAGGCCTCTGTGGGGAGGAGAAGGCGAGTTCTGGGTAGCTTTGGGAGGCTTCTTACTTCTGAGACTTCTGGAAGAACAACTTCTGTTGTTTTTTTTTCAAGGTGGAATTTGAAGATGGGTCACAGCTGATGGTGAAAAGGGATGATGTGTATACTCTTGAAGAGGAGCTTCCTAAGAGAGTGAAGTCAAGGCTGGTAGGTAAACAGGGAACAGACTTCTACTAAAGAAGCTCATGTAACTTCATTTGTCCTTGGACATCAAGCTGAGGGCATGGCAGCAAGAGATTACAATCTGCTCTCAGTTGTTGTGAAGCTTGGTTGATCAGGCTATAAAAACAAAGCTCTCACTCTGGAGAGACTTTAATTCTCCTTCTGCAGTGATGGGAGTTTATAGTTACTGTTTGGGACAGCACTTTGACACCCTTTCATGCCTGTATTTGTAAGTTTCACTGTCTGCTCCTATTAGAAAGAATGGCCAAGCTCCTTCCCTTACGCTTTGTTTGGAAAAGCTCCTGATAGGGTGGCATCAAGAGAGCCGGGCACTTCTTAAAATTGTGGAATAATTCAGGTGGGAAAGGACCTCTGCAGGGCTCTGTCCAGTCACCTGTTCCAAGCAGGGGTAACTTTGAAGTCAGATAGGGTTGCTTAGGGCTCTCTCCAGTCAAGTTTTGATCATCTCCAAGGATGGAGATCCTGCAGCCCCTCTGGGACCTGTTCTGTTGTTTTACGCTTCTTGCTATAGAATACCTAACTATGGACAGCATGTTAGGGTATCTTACTTTACAGTGTGATCATGCACACCTTAATGCAGAATGTGTTAGAGGTTAAGGGAAGAACGTATCGTAAGTGAATCCTGTGACCAGGTGTTTAAACATGCCTGCCCCATAAGGCACAAAATGTACTAGACTGCTTGAAAGTTAGAACAGATGAGTGTGTTCATTCTTTCAAGAGACTGCTTGTGAACTTAAATTAGCTACTCAGTTAAATTTGAAACCTGTGATTCTTTAGATCTCTGATTACAGTTTATTTAAACTTATCCCCAGACTTTTCAATGTGGTTTCTTAAATATTTTTCTCCTTGTGTTTGGTCAGTTTTTGAAGAAGGCTGAATGTTCCCAAGTGTCCTGACTTGGTTCTTCCTTACATGCAGTAGGCAGATGTGGAGGCAGAAGTTTGACCTGTGTTCTAATGACTAATTCTGCTTTTTGTCTCTTAGTCAATAGCTTCAGATATGCGCTTCACAGAGATCTTTGCAGAGAAGGAGGTCAGACAAGAGAGGAAGAGACAGAGAGTGATCAATTCACGCTATCGTGAAGATTACATTGAACCTGCATTGTACCGGGCCATCATGGAGTAAGCGCTTCCTGTGGCAGAGGAAGAAGATTCTCACCTCTCACAAGGATTTAAACGTTCCAGTACAACAGGCCATATTTGGATGCTTTGAATCCAGGGGGTTTTGTTGTTGGGTTTGGCTTTTTTTTCCCTTTTTTTTTTTTGTAAGGAAGCTAAAAAGCTGATGCTGTGCAGTAGCTGGAAGGCAGCTGTTGGATAGCGAAACAGATCCCATTTGCTGAAGCTGATGCCTGCAGACTCTTGGTCTGAAGTTGGGTTCTTACTGAATAAGCCAGCTTTGGGGGTGTTGCTTTCATCTCGTCAAGCAGCCTTGCTTTTTTTATTAGAGACAATTTTGAGAGGTGGCAAACTCTTTTGGGAGTTATAGCCGGGAATCTTGGCAGCTGCAGAATAGTACAGTCTATTGTTCTAATTGAATAATGTTCCTGTATTTTGGGAGTCTCCCTGGTGACCACACCTGGGCTTGAGCAGGCAGTATTACTGGTGCTTGAAATTGAACCTTTTTTATATTTATATCCCATCTTTTTGTCACAAGCAGCTTCAGTCTCTTCTTTCTCAGCACCTCCTTTCTGAGGTAGGCTGGTCAGATCCAAGCAGATAGGAGGTGCTTGTGTGAACAGGTGAAATGTGAAATTGAATCCTACAGGACAAATTATTTAACCCTCAATTTAATATTTTTGTTCAGATGCTTCTTTTGACTTACTTAATCCTAAGTTTAATTGTAATAGTATGTGCCTCAGAATCAGTGAGATCTGTCTGGAGCCGTGCACGGTGCAGCCTTCTAACAAGAATAGGCATTCAGCTCCCAGTAGACATTCAGCTCCCAAAGAGTGAGTTTTAAATTTCTCCCTATCCCCTCTAGGGCAATAATGACCAAAGGGACAGAGTCCTAACTCTCCCTTCTTGAAACCCAAGCATCACAGTATTGGGGATGACAGGGCAGTGGTATCTGAAGCAGTGCAGTACCTCTTGTGTGGCAGCGCTGTCTGTCGTGTGGCTGCAGGCTTTTGCTTGCAATAGGTAATATTGGGTCTGGGACAGATAAAGCATGCACTGAACTGTATGTATTACTGAAGGGCTGTGCAGTGCTCTTCTGAAGCAGGAGTGCTTCTGTGTTCCTGCCTGGCAAAGGTTACCACGTTTTTATAGAGTGTTAGTAGGGCACATCTCAGTTGTGTTGGAAAGAGCTTGCTACCCCAGCAATTGGAAGCTGAGTTAAGCTGGGTAGTAGGTGTACCTGAAAGATGAGCCAGCTTGCTCCTAGTAATTTAAGCATTAACACACCACAATAGGAGCTGTGTAAATAGATGTTCCTTTCCCATTCTGTAGGAAAGGGATTTTAGGCTGTGGAGCAGATTGGCCACCTTCTTTTTTGCATGGAAAGATGGGTTGACTTTTCCTGCTGGAGAAAACTACGATTACGTGTTCTCCAGAAACAGTTCAAGAGGAGAATTTTCTAGTGAAACAGACCTAATGCATCCCTGCTTCTATAGGGACGTGGCAATGTGTCTGCAAAGTCTGGATTTGTAACTTGTTTCCTTTTGTTACATAGGAACGCTATAAACCAAACTCTTCTGAAACCCCGGTGCATCGATTTGTGATTAGCAATAAAATGTAGTATTGTGTAGTGATACAACTCTTGATCAGAAAAGAAATAAACTACAACTTTTATAAAGAAAAATCTTACTTAGCCCTACATTTTTATAGGGTCAGGAGGCTGAAATGAGTAGCAAAGATTTGCACAACCACTGTTTTGCATAGAGGTATTCTGTCCCATTTTTGTGGTGGAATACCTTGTTCGTCAGTATTGGAAGGCTTAAGCAGATTCTGAAAGGAGATAGCAGCTTTCCTTTATGTCTTTTTTTTTCTTCTTCCCATGTCCACAACTCCTGGTCTCAGGGTATTAAATAGTTTTCTGATGAAGGGGATAGTTGGTTTGATAAAAGTAGAATCTCAGGGCCAGAGTCTGGTAGCTGCAGTTGCTCTGGTCTAGGCAGTGGGAACGAAATTGCACTTTGATGTCTTGGCTTGTACATAAGCCTCTGTGAAGTGATGTGTTGTGAACAGATGTGGAGAAGAGCTGGCAGAGCCTTTAACTTCCCTCTGCTCTGTCAGAGTTAATTTGGTATCAACTTCTCACAGGCTGAACAATACCGGTATAATACCAAAAAAACACACTCTGTATCATCTGCCATTCTCTCTCCAGAGAAAAGGCATCTGTGTTCAGGCTTTCTTCCCAAACTGCCATATAACTTAAATGCACCTTTTAGGTGCCGTGTGCTACCTGTGCTGCAAACACTTGGCTCAACAGCCTCATCCTGAAAAGATGACAGAACAGCTGGATTTGTTTGGAGTGTTGTTGTTCAGCTGCAGCAGGTTTTGCCATCCACCTCGTAACAGTATTGTGTGACTGAAGAGCTCCTTTGCCTGGTATTTGTTCTAGAAGAGGAGCTTTGTTATGCTGCATTTTCTGTGGGCTCCAGATTTGCTCTTGTCAGGTGACTGCACTGTGTTGGAAACTGCTGCCATCCTGCACTCCAAGACAAAAGGTCTTCCCAATTTTCCCATCAGTTCTTGTGCTGCACCATTCAAATGTGAGCATACTTTACCTACTGCAGTGACTGAACTGCATTTTGGCTTCTTTCCATGAACTTACAGTTGGTGCCCCTGATGTTTGAGGGGTCTGTGTTATTTGACTTTGCAAAAACAATTGGTTTTATGGCTTGAGGTATAACAGGTAGCAATAAAAGCTCCGTAGAGCAGCTGTCTCAAAGGTACATATGCTTTCCATTACCTGTACTTTGATCTTGATTGTTAATAATTTTCTCCAGTGGTTTGTTTTGCTTGGAAGTGTGTTTATTCCTGTTACAGCATCATTCCAGTGTGGGCAAAGTGCTGCCAGAGTATCAGCTAGGTGTGTGCTTCTTGAATGTGTTCAGTAGGAAATCACACTCAGTATACCCCACAGGAGCTCTGGTGGCCCTTCGTTAGGTCCGCTGTAGGTGATGCTGCTGGCAGTTGACCTTCTCACTTCACTTTTCATGAAGCTTCTGTTTGTGAGTGGTTCAAGTTGGACCCATAAAAAGCATTTTTAGTATAAACAAACAGTAGCTTGCCCTTAATTCAAGGTGAGCTTGGCAAGCTAGTGATTACTTTTCATAATGCTGAAGAAGACGACTGTATTCTTTGTAGAGCACCTGATTGCAGTCATGTTTCTGCTTGCGGCTGGACTTCTAGGAGACCTTTCTCCATCAGTAGACCCCTCCGATGACCAGAGACAGTGCTGTCAGTAGTAGGACCCACTCTCCTCACTCCTTCTCTCTCTTCCCAGTCTTTTGAGCTGGGTTGAATTGATTCTGCACTGTTTGAGGAGCACAGCCACATATCCCAAGGTTTCCAATGCACCTCTGTTCTTCTGTTCTCTAATTGGGCTCCTGTTGTCTGACATGTCTGCAGTTGTGCTTGTTTCTTTTTTGATGCAAACACGGGATGAAGTCAAGACTCTGGTAGCCTGTATGTTGTTTTCAGTTTGATGGAGTAATAAATCTAAATTCAAAATGAACAATTTGTAGACTAATTTAAGAACTAAAGCAATGTAACTTGGAAATTCTCATCATGCTTCTGATTTTTCTGTCAGCACTATTCCTTTCTAATACTCATCTTCTTAGCACTTACCCAGTGAGTTCTCAGGTGTCTTTCAGAGATTCTAAGTGGAGTTCTGTTATTTAAGGACTTAGTCCAGTGTGGCTGCTCAATTAGAACAGGGACGGAGCCACAAAGTCATCCCTTCTCATTGAAGTACAGACCTGAGACATCTGCAGTAAGAACTGACTTGCCTTAGGTTCCCTTTGTAGTTGAAAGTGGCAGTGCTGGAAGAGAAGTCATCAGGAAAATCTTACCTGGCTGCAGAGTCAAACAGGTCTGTTCTTTACTTTGGTGTTGACTCTTGAATTTCACAGTGCTGGTTAAGACTTGCTGAACTGGCAGTCAGGGAAAGGAGAGTCTCCTACTTTAGCTCAGGGATTTTTGTTACTGATCCACCGAGTGACCTTCACTAAACTGCTTATTCACTGTAGTATCGTTTCAGCCCCTATCTTTGGAACCTACAATGGCAGGTATTCCTGGAGTAGCTTTTGTAGTTTGGGACAATGTTAAGGTCTCCTTTTCCCTAACAAATCTGTAGACATTGCGCATAACTTTTAAATGTGTATACTTAGGTTAAAGCGTATGGTATTTAGGTTCAACATGCACAATTTGGGGTATTGCTAAAAGTCAAAAGAAGCCTTTTTCTTCTTCTCCCATGATCTTTCTTCTTTGCTTTGCTTTGCTGCTAGAGCTGTTCAGCAGCTTTAGATTCCTCCCTTGGATGAATGAAGAGTGCAGCACATCAAGTGGGATGAGTGTGTTGTTGCTCGGTTCCAGTAATGAGCAGAGCTGAGGGTGTGTATCAGAGGTTTCCTTGCACCTCACCAGAATGGTCTACAGAGGAATGGGAAACACTTGCCTGATTGCTGTCTTTTGAGGAACCTGTGGCAGATGTACACAGAGACATTGCCACAGCCTTGCTGCAGCGTGAGTAATGTGATGGTGCTGAAGTCAAAGCTGTTCTGACAGCACCTAGCGAGCAAGGGAAATGTGTGGGAAGGTACTGGAAAAAGATTATAATGGAGTGGTATGTGTGTTAATTTCTAGCCAAAACTGAGTGAAGGTAGGAAAGCCTCAAGAGATGTCCTTAGCCTGTAATTCCGTGTTTAAGAGATGTTCTCATTTCTGTGAATGGTTCTAGTGGGGAGTTAGTCCCATGTAAGTCACTGCCTGGCATACCCAGTGTGAGCCCCTCGTGCTGTGAGAGCACACAGCCAGCAATCCGGGAATTGGGATGCTCTCGTCTTTTAACACCACTGCTGGCTGAAGGGATTGCTGCCTCCTCACAAAGGAGGCTGTAGGTGAGGCGGGTGGCTGATGCACTGGGATGTTCTCATACCCAGCCTGAAGTCCTCCATCTAGAGTTCAGGAGAAACTTGTTTTTGCAGCTCAGGAATTTGTACCAGCCAGCCTCATGTCCAGGCCGTACCTGTGACTGCACTGTGATACAGCACATAGAGGTATTCTGTGGGAGGTAGAGGGGTGTTGTACTCAGGGACCTGCAAAGAAGCTTCAGCCATGGGAATCAGATGGTTGTGAATGTGAGTTGATGATAGCTAATATGCTTGGACTCTCATTTCCTCAAGTGCTGCTGTTTCTCTTGAATACAGTATCTCTGCACCTTTTGGGTTAATTTTCGTACCTATCCTCGCAACAGGGGTTGTCTCAAACTTCATTACTGATAGCCACAAGGGATTAAAAAAGTGACTTGCTATCTTGGATGCAGGACATGGGTGCCTTTAGTGTGGGTGCTGGTTGCTGACAGCTGCAGGTTGATGTGCAGAGGAGCTATTAACCTGCAGACAGTTCTGTGGAACATAGGGGTGGTGTTCGTGTGCTGCTGCTGCTGGAGATACACCAAGAGCAAGGAAACTGGCAGCAATGGGAAGCAACTACACCAAAGGGCTTAGCAGCCTGCCTGAAGCTGCGGTTGCCTGCAGTGGATGGCTGCCCAGGCTGCTTGGCTCTGCAGCAGGGGCACAGCTTTTGCTTGTCCAGGCCCAGCAAAGCCAGAGCAGAATGAAGGGAGTAGTTGTGTTGTCAGCCAGAGATGGATCTATCCAGAGTCCTCTCTGGCTTTCCCAGGTCCAGCTGGGATGTTTCCAAACACCATTTAACAGCTGGTGTCCACAGGGACTGACTGTAGAGTTAATGCCCTTATTCTGCCTTTCTCCCCTGCATGCAGGGAGGTCCTGCTTGGACCTTCTGCTGTCCTTGCAGCAGGGCTGGGGCCAGCCCTGCTTTTTCTTGCTGGCTGGAGGTGAAGACTCCTCTTGGATCCCTGTGGGAACAGGGGTCTGCAGTGTTGTCGCCAGCGGGGAGGCCCTAACTTGGGCCCTGAGCACTGTGCAGAGCCTGGCAAGGGGAAAAGGACATCAAAACAGGCCTTGGCTCTTCTCCCTCCGCAGGCAGAGCGGCTGAGGGGCTGCCAAGGGCTGGGCGGCAGCGAGAAGAAAGACGGCATTCATGGGAGCTGTGTGGCTCTGAGCAGCTGGGCTGGAAGCCAGGCACGTCAGCACCTGATGGACCAGCTCGTGGAAGTGCTTTTCACTCCTTGCCTTCCCCAGCTGAGCCCAGGGCTTCTCCAGATGAGCCCTGCTAAGGGGTCCCAGTGTAGTGAGGTCTCTCCTGCCCCACTGCCCTGCCTTCTCTGGGCTGGGCACTCACCTGTGTGGGGCATTGCTCTTTCCCCAGGAGCCTGATGCCTGCAGTGCTGCCCTGGACCCTGAGGCAGCTGCCTGGGTCCCTCCTACCTGCCCGTATCCCCCAGCCTGAGTCATTTTGTCTGAGCAGCCCTGCGGGACCTGGGTCAGTCCCTTGCCCAGCTGTGCAGACTGCAAACAGTTGTGCACTGGCTGTGCTGAAGCTGCATGGATGGTTCCCAGCCAGAAGTGCAGGGCTGGAGCCATGGAGGCAATCCCTGGGGGCTGGACTGTGCTTTCTCACAGCATATCCTCACCCCTTCTCCAGGCAGGCTGGAGAACCTCAGTCCTTCTTCCAAGAGCTGCAGCCTTAATGAGGAGATGCCTGGTACCTGCGTGGGGAGGCTTTCCCCTTCCCAGTGAATGGATGGATGCATGGCTACAGCTGGGCCCTGCCAGGTGCCATGAAGGTGTTTTGGTCTCGCTCCTCTGCCAGCACAACTTGTCTGCAGCCCTAAAGCAGGTGAGATTGCTCGGGGCTCTGATCCCTGAGAACTGCTTTGTGCAGGCTTTGGGAGCTGCCAAGGGTCATGGAATCCAGGTCTGTGCCTGGAGTGTGTCCCTCTGGGAGGTGACACTGAGTCATTGTGGCCTTGGCCCTTGGTCACCAGCCCAGGGGAGAGGTTTGATAGTGCTGGAGGTGTTGCCATACTGGCCTAGGCTCTGACAGAAGCACAGCACTGAGGCGAGGGGAGTAGATGACACTTGAGGTTTGGGGTCAAGGATGCTCCTGATGTCCTGGGGACACCAGCGGGGCTGAGATGGAATTCCTGTGGGTTGGCTGCGGGCTGGAGCAGCCGGTGAGCCCTCTTCCACACTACCTGCAGCCACTCACAAGCCGACCAAGAGCCGACGTGGATGCTGATGTGCTCCATGCAGCCCACCGCAGTCATGCACAGCAGCAGCAGATGCATAGAGTGCCTCAGGTCTAGTGGATGAAAGCATGTGAAATATCTCCTGAACGCAAATGAGTAGAGGCTTGTGCACTCAAGAGGGTTGTGGGATGCTCAGCAGGGCAGTTAAGATCTTGTGCCCCATGTGCTGTTGCTTTGGGAGGAGGATGGACGGTATTTTGCTGACCAGCTCTGGGGCAAGTGAGTGGAGATGGCTGCAGAGGTGTGACATGGCTGCTGGTGAGATGGACCCTGAAGAAGCCTCTTGCCAAGGCAGTGCTGTGCATCCTGCATTTACCCTGCCATGCTGTGCCCTGCCCCAAACCTGGGTAGCAGCTCTCCTGGGAACACCAGCATGGTAGGGGCCCAGCCTGGGGGTGTGCTGGTGAACCTGCCTTCATCTGTTGGGCAGCTCTGACAAGGCTGTGCCTGCCTTTCCCAAGCAGCCTCTCTCCTGCCCTGACCCTGCATCCAAAGGGCATGAGCTCTGCCTGCTGGCCATGTGTAAGAGCCAGTCCCTGCTCTGGGCTGTATTCGTGCTCTCTTATCCTGTAAGCCATTCCTACAAGAGCTGGCTTATCCCTCCTGACTCCTCCACCAGCATCTTTTCCCACTCAGTTGGGTTAGTGGGTGGATGATTGCCCGAGAATCAGCATCAGTAGCCGTGCTCACTGTCAGGCCTTGTGGATTTGGATCGTGCAGGGATGGGAAGGGAGGAGCTGACAGCTTTTCCCTTTGCCAGCGTGTTTTAGGGCGCAAGACCAGCCCTCTTCCCGAACAGGCTGCAAACTCAGCTGCGCTCTTCTGCTTCTCTGGCTTTTCCCATGTGCTGAGGGCTGAGCCCACTCTTCTGCTGTGGCTGCTCCACTGCAGTGCCCTCCAGCTCCCTGTCTTGCTGTGCTTGCACCCACACTGCTGTCAGCTTGGCTGCCTGGAAGCCCTTTCAACTAGTGTTGAACAACAGGGTGTCTGGGCAGCGCCCGTCCTATCATTGTTAGGGGTTCATGGCACTGAGCTATGAAACCCTCTGTTCCCATACTGCTCAGTCCCATACACCCAGCAGGAATAATGCCAGTGGAGCTGCCTGTCTCCCCTGGCTGGGACAGCCCCAGCAGTGATACTGTGCCTCACTGGGATGCTCTGTGCCACACTCTCTCCCTGGCCCACCTCCACTATGGGAATTGCCAAGGCACAGCACAGGATCCCAAAACCCCATGCCAGCACACGGCAGAGGAGCTGGCAGTTCCCTGGGTGCTCTGGCAGGGACCAGACATTTCCATCCATGTAGTGGAGGCTGTAACATCACCACCACCATCAGCCCACTCATGGGGTATTTTTAGGCCTGGCTGTGCAGATGAGGAAGAGCTGACAGGCTCACTCTGCATCCAGACCACGAGGTACCTCTCCCAGCTGCCTGGTGCAATGGGAGGAGTGCAGGCCTGTGGCAAAGCTGCTCAGGGCTGCAGTGTGCTGGGAATTGGAGGCACAAACCATCCCCCAGGAAAGGCAGCTCTGCTCATGTGCTGTGGCTGTGGGCTTGCTGTGAGCAGCTCCTGGTGCTCCATCCTTCTCCCTGTGGACTCACACAGCTCCACTGTTCTAGAGAGAGCAGGTCAATGAATTTCACTGGCTCGAGCTCGAGGGTGTTTCCTGGCTTGTGAGGGAAAAGGAGGGAGGTATCTGAGCAGACAGTGCTATAGGACCCAAGCGTGCACAGCAACAGGCTTGTACACGGTCAGCTACTGTCAAAGAAATGAGGAACTCCTTCAGCTGAAGAGCTTTTCTGTGTGGCCTGAGGCTCAGGAAAGCATTATGGAGGAAAAGGTCGAAACCCTCCCTTTGGAGCAGAGCCCAGAGTGGGAATGCAGCTGGCAGTGACTCTGGGGTGTGATACTGGAGCTCTCGGGTAGGCAGCTGTCCCAGTTGGCCAGGCTTGACTGTAGCTGGTCCCCCAGTACTGCTGGGGATGTCTGATATAAAGTGGGGGTCTGATTGAAGCAGGTGTCTGATACTCTGGGCACACACAGTGATGCATCACTGCTGGGAGGTGACAGTGCCAAGCCATGGCTGTGTCCTGGATGCTTGTGGAGGGTGGAACAGCCCAATGTTCCCAGTAGTGCCAGGGTTTATGGCTGGGTCATATGGGAAGCTGGGGAAGGCTGCTCTGCCCAGTTTCGTGTCAGGGCTCACACGTCAATCCAGATGGATTGTAGGTGCTGGACTCTGAACACAAGGACCTGCGTGTGTGTCTCCGTGAATCAAAGGTGCTGATTTCTCCCATTCACCAGGAACCGGTCTGTCAGGCAGAGTGTCATTGGCACCAAGGTCTCTCTGTGGTTAGCTTCCCCCAACCCTGCATTGGAAGGACCAGTCCTGCTGCAGGTACGAACCTCCCACAACCGGGTGCTGAGCTCTGAGAACTCCAGCCCTGAGCAGCCGCATCGGCCCATCACTGTGTGCCTGCTGGCTTCCCCAGTGTACTGGTGCTTCAGGTAATGGCTACAGGATGTTCATAGTCCCTCTGCCATGGCACGAGGGGCTGGTTCCTGGGGGAGCAGGGTGGGAAGCTTTCCTGGGGAGGCTGAGCTCTGTCCTTGCTTTTTTGCTGCATGATTGAATGGGTTACAGTGTGTGTGGAATGAGGGACCTGCTGGCCTGGATGGCCGCCTGTGGCTGCTGGGACAGAGGCAGAGTCCTCCATGCCTTGCAGCTCTGTACACATGCTTTTTGGGACCCCTCTTGCTGCAAGAGAAGCCAGTGTCCCTCTTGTTGTGTTCTGTTGTACCTGCCATGATGGGATTGTGTGGATGCTGGTGATGAACCCGGAGAGGTTTGCTGTGCTGCATCAGCTCCCCCTCTGCCTGTGTCCCCTGCCTGTGCCTGGCAGCTGCCTCCTCATGGCTGCTGTTAGCCCATGTCCTGCCAGCAAACACAGCACCCAGAGGCACTTCCTCCTGGTTGCACTAACTCCTTGTTACACAAAGCGGCTGCAAGAACACACAGGTTGCCACAAGTGCTGAATCTCCAGAACATGGTGTGTTCATGGCCTGCAGCAAAGCGAAATCTTGGCCACATCCTGCAGCACAGGGGTCAGGGTGGTGCAAACCCATAACCAGCTCTACCAACCCTGCCCTGCCCCACACCCCATACTGTGTGGCTCCCCTCCTTCCTTTTCCTTCTTTTCCTTCTCCTTCTTTTCCTTTTCCTTCTTCTCCTTTCCTTGGGAGCAAATCAACCTCAGCACACAGGTGTGGGACAGGCACCAGGACATGGTGGGGCCGTGTCAGCGGAGCCCCTCACAGCCCAGCACCCCATGTCAGGCAGCTTTTCCCTCTTCTATGGGTGAAGCACCTGCACTGGCAGCTCCAGCACCTTCTTCCACCCCCTTCCTGGGGACTGGCAGGATTTGTGCGAAGTCATGGAGTTGTCCAGTGCTTTCTGTTTCCTCCCACTGACTCTCCTCACCCGGCCCCTCACTACCTCCCCTCTCCTTGGTCCCTTTCCTGAGCATCATGCTTGCCCTGATCTTGGTTGAGCAGGCAGTAGGATGCTGCAATGAGCATCTTCCCTCTGAGCACATGGCCCTGCACCCTGGGAGGTTTTGATGTCACCCTGTGCGTCAGGGAGGGTTTCAAGAAGGGGAACTCACACACCAAGGGGATGCAGCGTGTGGCTCTGCAGGCAATACAACCATCCGCAGTACAACCAGCACAGGTCATATTGCAAAACTGATGCTTTTTATAACAAATAATGTCAGAAATGGGGCTAGCAAAGGTTATGTGAAATGACTTATTCCAACCAAATGTGCTCGTACCCATGCAGTCAGTTCTGCCTCAGGCTGGCAAAGAAAATAGCACACGGCCACTCTTCGTGTCTGAAATCATGATAAGTGACATCATGAAATCTCAAACAGGGCACAGGTCGGCTGCCACAGGAGTGCAGCTCACCAGGGACAATCGATCAGAGCGGTGCAAATGGAGGAGGTTTGTAAATGGAACTGAACCAGCAGAGGTGTGGATTACTGTGCTTGCAGCGTGTGTTTTGGCACCAGTTTGCTTGGGCACATGTGGGAGAGACCAGTTCAAGCAACAGAGCCAGCTGCTGCATTGCATGAAGAC
Organism: Psittacus erithacus; assembly: GCA_009867235.2. Classification (NCBI taxonomy): domain Eukaryota; kingdom Metazoa; phylum Chordata; class Aves; order Psittaciformes; family Psittacidae; genus Psittacus; species Psittacus erithacus. The sequence continues at coordinate 58,818 of WYDI02026675.1, read as the reverse complement.
TGCTGATGTGTTACTCGCGTTCAAAGGCTTCAGTTCACCAGGGAGAGGTGGAGATAAGGTGGGGTTCAGGTTGAAAAGGCTGAAAAGAGGAACCTGTGGCCATGTGGCTAAATCACCACAATGGCACAGATGAAGGTGGACAAGGGCTTGCTTGTTGCAGGCTGGAAGTGTGGCATTCCCTGGGCAAAAAGCTGGCATTGTGCACAGCTACAGACAGGCAGCCTGCCTGTGCCAAGAGCAGTGTAATGCCAGGGAGCCAGGTCAGGCTGCTGTGCCTGGTTTTACATAAACACATGCATGAGCCAGAAGAGCAGGGGAAGAGACTGTTCTGGGGCTGAGCCCTTCCATACCTCCCCACTGCCTTCTCCAGCATGTGGGGATCAGTCCTGGTCTCTGCTTTGCTGCTGGAGCATCAGGAGCGATGATTCTGAAGGATGGAATCATTGCTCGCAGGAAAACAAGAAGTTCGACCATGCAGCAGCTCTTCTTCATGCCTGAGCCACAGATATAATAAATTAAATTAGAAGTTGAGACCATTTAATCCTATTTGTGAGCTGCTCTGCGGTGGGGATGGCCGCCCCTACAGCCTTCAGCCACTGTGCTGCGAAGAAATGCGCTTCATTTTGAGCTTGAGTTTCTTCATCTCCAATTCCCCACCTTTGCACCCCTCACTTCTCTCTGCGAGGCTGACACGCTGCCCATACCAGTGCTCTATTCCTCCATATGCAAGGAGACCTTCCCCTGCAGCACTCCTCACATCTTACACAGCTTTATTTGCTGCATTTCCCAGCCTTAGCTCCTTTATCGTGATGGTGTGGCTGCTCCTAGGAATTTCTGCCTCCATTCTGCAGTCTGGAGAGCTGGACCAGACACCAAGCTGACTTTACCAGAGCTGTAGAGGTACAAGCCCTGCTGTGTGTCTGCTCGGAAGTCACATCCACGTGCCACTGGCTCCCAGCTCCCAGTGCCAAGGTTGCTGCTGTGCAGGCTCATAGCAGCAGATGTGCATGGGGACAGCTCTCTTTGGCTTTTTCCTCTTAATGCCACGCCTGCTTTCCAGGATGCCCTCCACCCTGCGGTACAGCCTGTCCTCATTGTGCTCCCAACAACCTTCCTTTGCAGCCAATGACTGTGCCGTGGGTTGTGATCATTTTATCTGGCTGTTCAGTGTGCGCTGTAGCAGCAAGCAGCCTGTTCGGTATTTTGTCAGCCACAAATGTAAGCCTTCATCTTGTCATCTAGACAGCTGGTTTTAAAAACTGGACCAGGAAAGGGTTGCTGGGGCTCTGGGTACACTCCCTGTTGTTGGTGCCTCTCCATTAAGACTTGGCTCAATGACAGATCTCAGAACATAGCTGTTAACACGCACAGTTGTTAAGCTATCATGAGCCTCATTAATTTTTTATAATAAACTCCTGTGTCATTGTTGATGACAGTGGAGCAGGCAAAGCGTGCTCTATGGATGCTCCTGCTCTCCCACCGGCTAGACGGTTCCTTTTGCCCTTGGAGGAGTTTCTATGCAAGGTCTGTGCTGTATAACAGCACTCAGGATGCCATTAGCTGTGCTTTTACCTCCCCAGTCTGGGTCCCTCTGCTGTTTCTCTGCCCATTTCTTTGACTCTCTGAGTTATGCTGCCTCTTACCAGGCAAGAGTTTGTTAAAAATTAACACGTGTTTAGGAGAGCCCATGGTTATGTCATCAAAATGTTGTTTGTGAATTACTTGGGCCTGTGGCATGAACGTGGCTGGTTTGTGGAGCTGCAACCTCTCCTTCTGTTGCTGCTGCTGTGCCAAATTCCCACCCCTTCGTGACAGTGAGTGGGGTCACTCCTGCCATTCCATTCAGGAAGAGGAAATGGCTGGTACCTGCCTGCCTGTTTCAGCTGTTTTACAGCACAAGAGGAGAAAGATAGGGCAATGCCTGGCTGGAGGGCTTGGGATGAGGCTGTCAGGGGTCATGGCATCACAGCTCTAACCATCGCTGAAATTCAGGTTTATTCAGTGATTGCCTGAGAAACCCAATGGCAGTGATCCAGCTGTGTGCTCCTGGCTCTGGAGAGGCAGCGTGGGCACAGCCGGAGCTGGGATCCTTCCAGGATGCCTCAGCACCAGCGCGAGGAAGAGCACTGCGATATCCGGTGATGGTGCACGGGCTGGGAAAGATTCCCTGTTTCAGTCCCAGGTCTCAGGTAGGCTTTGCTGATGGGGCTGCTGGGGAGGAAGAAAACTCTTTGAATGACAAATATACAAAGACTGAGCTGGGTTCTTAAAGGGGCAAAACTAAAGGTGGAAACTCAGCCCAGGTCATTCCTTTTGAGAGGCTGTTTTCATGGTGTGCAGCCCAGACACTAAGCACCAGCTTCCTCAGTGACTGCTGTCACTGGCAGCAGGGTGGGTAAAATGCTAAGAGGCACTGTGAAATACTTCCCTGACATCACACTGAAAGTAGCCCGGCTGCCAGCAGGCACCGCTTGGTCCTGTGCTCTCCCCTATTGCACAGTAACTTACTGAGAGCTGGGATGTCTGTTCCTGGGGAGCAGATGGGGCTCAGTAAACCTTGCTTCTGCCTGCAAGGCTCAGCTCTTTAAGCCCCTCAATGTGGCACCCATGTCCCCTGTGGTGGGGTCTGTGTCCAGCCATGGATGTGTGACCTGAGCCTGCAGCACCTGGGAAGTGGAGGTGCTGACTGCCTGAGTAAAACAGCCACTGGCCAGAGGGAAATCCCACAGGACTCTGCCTGCAGATGGTCTCTCGGACCCCAAGATCCTGTGGGCATGGCACCCTGCATTGTGTTCCTGTGGGTACAATCCCACCTTTGCAGACTGTTCAGGGATGCTGCTGGAGAGGCAGCCACAACATCCACAATCCCAGGACAGGGAGAGGGCAAGGGAGGTGTCTATGATCACTCCTCCCTTGGTAAAGTGTCCTCCACTGCCCAGCTCCATGCATCAGTGTCCTGGATGTGCAGTTGAGGCACACTGAGTCCAGGTGCCTCTAATCTGTCAGTGGCAGGTCTGGAAAAGGTTTGGGACAATCTTGCCTGAATGCTTAATCTGGTGCTATGGCAGATAGGACCAACACAGTCTTTTAAGATAGCGAATGGGGTAAAACCAGATTTAATCCCTGAGTCAAAGCATTAGGGAGTCTTGTTGTGGGATTCTATATTTTGAAAAGGATTCAGGAAAATCAGAGAGGCTGTGTAGAGAGGAAATGCAAAAAATGGCTTGAGGGTGGGAGGAAAAGCCTGGCAGTAAGAGAATTAAGCAACTCAGTATATTTAGCTTATCAGAAAGATGGATGAGAGGGGGTTTGCTTGCAGCATATGTGTAGTGTCACAAAGAGAAAATGCCAGGCTCTGAAAGGCTCTTTAATCAAGCAGAAGGCAGAACAAAATGGTATGTCTGCTAGCTGAAGCCAGACACAGGGATGTGGGCTGCTCTTCTGAACGTGAGGGTGAGGGACTCCGGAAACAGACCCAGAGAGGTGGGAATCTCCGTTTGCCTTCAAATCAAACCTGCCTCCTTTCTTGGAAAACACACGTGAACCAAGCGTAGCGTGTTGGAATCAATGCAAGGAGGTGAACTGCCGAGCGGTGCGCTGGCCAGCTGCTCGCACAGCCGCGGGTCAGGCAGGGCTGATGGATCCCTTCATCTAAGTGAAACCTTGGGAAGCCTGGTCCAGTTGGGCAGAGGGCTCAGGGAGCTGTTCAGGCAGGCTCTGGGTTTGCCTGCACCTGCAGCGGTAAGTGTGGCTCTTTGCTGTTGAAAACGTCTGGATGGTGGCAGAATTCTTCACCCGAGTTCAGCTTGGTTTAGCTTGTTTTGTGTGAGCTTGTTGATGATGCTGTTTAACATTTCTGTTCTTAGAGTAGCCAGAGCACCAGAAATGTACAGGGCTCTCCGCAGACTGGTCACACTCAGAGCCTGTGTTTAGGAACAATATGTAATGAGTATGTAATGGAACAAGTTTGTCCAGAGTTGTGTTCTTAGACTGCATTCCCTGAGCCTGTGCATCAGCAGAGGTAACATCTACCTAGCCATTACTGGAAAGAGATCTTTGCTATGGTATTCAGTGGTATTTAATGAATAATAAAACATTGCATTAATTAGGTCTGATTTGATGACGTGCAATTTGGGGGGAGGGATTATAGTGTAAATATTAGAAAGAGAATTTTTATAGGACAGAGTCAAAATGAGATTAGCAGTGTCACTATGCAGGGAGCCCAGAGGCTGACGTGTGTGTGTTTGGCCACCGATGCAGATAGAGCATAACTTTATCTAGTAGTGGGAAAAGAACATGCAGCTGTTATTTACCTTTATGTGTCATCCTATATAATGTGTGCCTCAGTCACCATGAAAGAGAACAGCAAACAGGCGTCATTTCAGCAGAAACACTTTGTGGTGCTCAGCACCACATGTGACGTGTGTTTGCAGAGGAATTCCAGCATGCCACAGGTGGGATCCTTCAATAAGAATGGAAGGAGGAAGTTTGTCACCCTGATGCTCCCAAGCCCCACTGGGGACATGAGCAGCAGAACCAGTGCCTGGCCCCAGCACAGCTTTGACCCAGACGTTCTCTCTGTGCAGAGGGCACCAGGTTATGTCTAGTCAAACGTGAGTGCCCCAAGCAGCATGTGGGGTTAATGCAGGGACATGCAGTGTAGGATCCCTCACTGCCTGTTCCAGACAGCAACGGGTCCTCACTGTCCTGTGTTACCTGCAAATATAGCCACCAGCCATGCCCTCTGCCCAAGCCTTTATTTTCCCCAGCTTGTGGCCACCATCGCTGTAGAAAAAGCTCTGCAGGCACGTGAGGACCCACAGGCTCATTGGGTTGGCCGCAAGTGGGTTTTATGAACCAGGATGGAATGTAGGTCTTGCCTTTTCATTTGGTCAGTCTGGCTTTGAAAAGCTCCAGAGCATTCTGGAAAGCGGTACAGCAATATGATAGGATTTAATCAGACTTAATTATTCCCCTGCTGTCGATCTCCTAGCAACATCCAGCTTGACATCTGCCTGCGAATGAAACACGTAAGCTAAGTAGGAACATGTTCAGACTGAAGTCCTGCTACTTGAACCAAATCACTCCACTAATCATTGCCTTAATTCATTTCCTGGCTGTTAGACAGCTGCCAGGACCTGGTACCTGATTTCCATAGATGCGCTGCACTTGCCTCCTGAGCTTTTTCCAGGCTGCAAGAAGCGTGACTTTATCCTGGGCTCTTTCCAGCACACCGACACCTGATAACAGGGGGTAGAGTTTCTCGAGTGACAAACACGGGCCCAGGAGCAAGCCCCAGCCTTGTCGTTATCTGTCTTGGTGCTGTAGGTCCTTGCTTATCATCCAAATCAGATCACCCTTTGTGCCCGCAGAGTGCAGGGTGTAAACTCTAAGTGCACAAGCAGTAGAGTCGGGGAAGTTTAGGTGAGGTTTGAGAATGATCAGAGCAGATGTGGTGCAGCAGTGGCAGGCATTGCAGGCAGCTTCGTGTTGCTCGGACATGGTGGGGACCAGGGCAACGAGAAGAGACCTGGCTTACACAGATGGAGGGATGAAGAGGTGAAGAGAGGGGCAGGCATAAAGCGTTCGTAAAGCAAAGCTGGGCTCCGGCAAGCCATAATGCAATGCAGGAGTCAGCGGGGTTATTGGAGAAAATAAGCCTGTTTTCTGAGCTGAGGCTGGCAGAGGAAGCTGCACAGCCTGGCCTTGGCTGCTGTGGAGCTGTGAAGCCGGGGGTAAGGATGCTGCCTTACCTGTGTGAAAGCCACTGGCATCCTGAGTGAGTCAGCGCTGGGGAGCTAGGGATCGATGTGGGCAGCAGTGTGGGGAGCAGACCTGCAGATGGACACAACTGCCTGGATGTGGCCCCTTGTCCATGTACTTCCTCAAGGAGGATGTGAGTGCCAGTGATCCCTGAGTGTTGGCATGAGTCTATTGGTCTCCTGTGCTGTATCTAGAAGTTACTTGCATCCAAAAAAACATAATAGGGCATAACTGAAACACATGTCTCTGCAGAGGAGTGTGGCAGCTCTGTGAGCCTGGCTGTGTGGGTGCCACACTTGCAGTCAGCTCACACTGACTTCACTCATGCTGAACACAAAGGGAGTTTCTGGCTGTGAAAGTGGGACTGGAGGAGCCCCCAGCTGCTCTCCCTGTGACCTGTGTGGACTGCCTCTCACCAAGCGCTGGGGAGCAGAGTCGGACAGTGCTCAACTGGCTGTGTGCCATCCAAGGCAATGTCTGCTGGTCAGCATCAGCACCTGGGCTTGCCTGCAAGTGGGAGCTGCCCCCACACTGGACATCATCCTACTTGTTTTCCCTTAAACTCATGTGGCTTTTTGTTTTACTTGTTATCAGTGTCTCATGGAGGGTGAAAACAGGAAACCTTTGGGCTGCTTTGCTGTCCTGATGATGCAAGTTTACCCCTTACAGTCTCTTTCCTTTCAGATGACTCCCCCCTCACCCCAGTAATTTTCTGTTTTATCATTCCCTCCCTGTGTTGCCTTATACTTGTGTTTCTCACTGATCCTGTGCCTAATGTATTAAAGCTACCCAGCAAGGCTGTGGGGCCAACAGGAAAGAGGGTAATGCTATGGGACGGATGAGGTGTGGGCTGGCCCCACCACTGCAGTGAGAAGGTGGAGATGTGATCTAACAGGAACTGTGCGGTGTGAACTGTACTGCGCTGTGGGAGGGCAGCTGATGCGGTCCATGCAGCCCAGTGTGGTCCTTGTGTTATCCCTAAAATGAGGGCTCTTCATGCGGTGTGCAATAAGCCAATCAACACACAGGGTCGAGATGATACTTGTTTTCATTTCAGTTCTGCAGAATCAGGTGCTAGGCATCTAACAGAGCCGGCACACAGGCATTTCGATTCGCCTGATACTTATAGTAGCAAGATACAACTGATTGGCGAACAAAAATCTCCTCTACTGCCCATGATCACACATTTTAATGTTTATGCATTTAGCTTCACATTTGAAACAATTAGCAAGGTCCCCTAACTATCATGCTCATTATTTAGAACAGGGTGTGTATCTTGGCATTGTAACTGTCCAAGGTTAGTCAAGGGTTCACTCCTATCTAAACTCTGTACAAGGTCATACATGTGTATTTTAATCAGTAAACAAAACTGCAAAGCAGAAGTTTACAGTCTTTCTTACCTTGGGGCTTTCCCTGCTGATGTTGTTCTTCAGGGTTAGATACCTCCCATTATTTCAACACAGGATTGCTCATTTTATAACTTTTAACCTTACTCTTTGCACATCACTTGCAGCCTGGCATGATCCAGCAGAAGGCTGAGCAATGCTGAGGAAGCTCAGGGATGTGACATGCTGTGCAGTGGCTGGGCAGCACCTTGCTGGGCACGCAGTGGTGTAAGGACCTGCAGAATTTGGAGGACAGTGTGAAGGCAGTGACCTAGGCCAGTGACTGGGTGCTAAACTGGACTGTGTGGTGTGGCTAGGTGAGGTGCAGCTCAGTGACTGGAAGCAAAACAGGCTTGGGCTGCTCCATGCAGTGAATTCCAGCTAGGCTGGGCAGAGAGCAGTGCAGTGGTGAGAGCTCCTCTGTGCAGTATTCAGAGGTAGGGCAGTGTCACAGTAGAAGGGAGATGCAGTGCACTGCAATGCAGTGACTCGATGCTAGGCAATGCAACATCACTGCTGGGATGCAGCAGCTGGTTAGGAGGGAGATGTGGTACGGTGTCGTGGCTGCAGGGACTGCAAGATCTGCAGATGTCTCAGCTGCAGGAAGGTGCAGTGCTGTGCAGCGCTTGGAACAATGACACAATGCAGAGCTTGACAGCCAGTGCAGTGCTTGGAGGGCTCCTGCAGTGCCATGCCTTGAGGAAGAAACAGCTTAGCGGAGTACTTGGAGTCACCACAGTGATTTGGAGGTGCCCGAGTGTCCTGGAAACGAGGCAGTGATGTGAAGGAGCAGCAGAGCCCTGCAGCCACTGGAGCGTGCACGCGCGTCCACAGACGGACACCGTCCAGGGCAGCGCACTGCACCGCACACATTGATGGGGGGGGGAGCTCACTAAGAGGGTGTTACGCGCATGCGCGCCACCGCCCTGCCGCAGCGCCCCTCCGGCGGCGACCCCCAGCCGCCCTCCCTCCCGCCATTGGCTGCAGGCACCGCCCCCCGCGCCGCGCCATTGGCCGGCGGCGGCCGCTATGCGGGCGGGTCGGCAGCGCTGCGGCCCACCCCGGCGCCCTATTGGCGGCCGCTGTGCCCCTCAGCGCCGCGGCGGCCGGTCCCGCTGCGCCGCGCCCGGCATGGCGGCGCCCGCAGCCCCGCGATCAGGGGCCGCAGCCGGCGGCCGAGCGCCCAGCGCCGGCGGCGGCCGGGTGAGGAAGGGTGGGGGGGATCCGGCAGGGCCGGGGCTGAGAGCGGGAGCGGAGCTCGGCGAGGCAGGAACAGGCGGCGGAGTGCACGGCCCGCGCCCTGCTGCCAGCCCAGCGGTGCCCGTTCCAATTCGGATTCCAGGCGGCTCTGATCCCCCGGCAGCGTCTTCACCGCGCCGTGTCCGAGGCTCCTGCCGGCACCTGCGCGGTCCCCGGGCTCCCGCCGGCCCCGCTGTCCTGAGGCACCTCGGGCGCCCCAGGGCGATGCGGGATGGCTGTGGCGCATCCCGGCTGCCCTGCGCTTGGGTGGAGCGCGATGCTCGCCAGGCCCCGTAGTATGTGGCGGTTCCGCAGGGTATTTGTCTGAAGTGGGCTGGGGCATAGTGCGAACGGGGAGTTGCGGCGCTGTCCTGGTGCAGCGTGGCAGTGCCCTCCTGGCTCTCCGGGATGGCGTTTACCCTCGCTCCACGGAAACCCCGCAGCTGCCGAGGGTGGTCGTTATTATTTCGCTGATGCGGGTCAGGTAGCACGCGAAGAGCGCGGATTTGGATCTGTGCGTTATTGCGGGTATGGGATTGTGTGTTTTGGGAGGATGACGGTCGGAGAAGGTGGCTCCAACCTCAACCTGTTTTTCTTCCTCAGGTAGTGTAGAAGAGCAGATTTAATGTGAAGATGGGACTGTTGGTGTTTATGCGTAACCTGCTGCTAGCCCTCTGCCTCTTTTTGGTACTGGGATTTCTGTACTATTCCGCCTGGAAGTTGCACCTTCTCAGATGGGAAGATTCAAGTAAGTATGAGCGCTGTGTAACTCCTTCTGGGCTCCCTGAAATGACTGTCAAATAGTTGCAGTAGTACTGAGGTGATTCTGATTTACTAGTATTAGTGGGATGTGATTAAGTCCAATCAAACACTAGAGCTTTTAGTATGCTTAAGGGGTTGAATTTGTGATTACCTAATGCTCTTTATGGCTTTACTTTTATTACTGGGTACAAAAGCAGGTTCACGCTCTATAATTGTAATATTAAAAATTTCAGTTCTTACAATATTCTGTGTTAGTTTAATTCTTAATTGTCAAAACAGTTTTATGTGCTGAAGCTTTGGTTCCCCTCTGAATGTTTCTGTATATTTTACAGTATCTGAGATGAGTTTTTTTTCCCTGATGGATTTTAATTTCCTTTTGTAATCATATATGCTGGCTATCTCATCATCTTTCTTTGTCTGTCAGAAATCCTCATCTTCTGTTTATCTGCCAACTCTCTCTCATCTGAAAGGATGTCTCTCAATCTGTTTAAGTCTAAAGGGACATCTGACCTCATTGAATACAATCTGGGGATTGTACTGTGCATTAATGCTGTAGAAGGTTTTAGCTGCAAAGAGATATAAATTAGGCTGAAGTTTGATTGCTCAGTTATTGCTCTTATTTTTGTGGGTGGTGATTGCTTTCTTGCTTGCATGTGAGAAGTGTTTATTGAAAATACCAATTCACTCCTCTCCCCCTCCTGCCCAAAACACAAGCCAGCCTTCTTTGCAGCTGTTCCACAGGCTGTTTCAGATGTCTCTCGGCTGACCATTGCTCCCTGGATCAGTGGCTGAGAAGCACTCATCCAGAAGGATTGTTTTCCAGTCTGACAAAAAAGCTCTTGGTCAAATTCCGTCTTCGCTATGTAGCATTTCTGTGCATGCTGGTGGAGATTTCTGCTATAATGCTTATTGAATTTAATATTGTTATACCTCTATATGTGTTGGTACATGTTCTAAGTTTTGCATGATGACGGATGATGACTTGGATGTGGCATTTGCACTGATGCAGTGATTTTGACAGGAGGGCTCCTCAGGTATCTTGTACTAGGACAGGTATTGTAAGTCTGAATTTTTGAAAGGAAATGCACAGTTATTTTCTGAGCAGGGATTGTTGATTCAGGTTTCTTCTTCAGAGAGGGAGTCAAATCTTGATTGTGACCTTCTGAGAACTGGCAGTTTTGTCAATGAGGTATAGAAAATCCTTCCTGCATGAAAAGAAGTACAAAATGTAGTTAAAAGAACAGTTATGTATCTCTGCCGTGTGACGATCTGTTATGAAATTATACCACCTGCTGTCCTCTACTTCTTTTATACCACCAGAAATTGTGTTGGGACTTCCCAAGGCCTGCAAAAAAAACCCATTCAGGCCACAGCTTGTGTGTGAACTTTGTTAAACATGGAAGAGAAGCTCTGTGTTTATGTGCCACATACCAAGGTGCTGGTGTGGGTTCTAAATTTCTTCAGGTTTCACCTCTTTGGATTTTGTGCTTTTAGTTTCGTGTGCCGCTTGTTATTTTATGCCATGACAGACCCTGAGGAGTTCTGTGGTAACTTCTGTGGGAGTTTTGTGATGCAGCATTGCAAATCTATATGCAAACATTCTGGATTTCTAAAAATGAGTGCTTCTACCTGGAAAGATGACTTTAAGTTCCAGCCAAGTTAGCGTGATTTCTGTTGAGCATACTAGCTGCTTTTGGATGTTCTGACAGGAGGCCTGTGAGGTGATGTCACAGGCATTTTGCTAGCTGTGTGTCTCCTTTTTAATCAGCTTGTATGTAAAATATGTTCTTCATTTATTCTCAGAAGTTTCAGTGCTTGCATTAAGCTTATTCAGCAGTGATGCTAGTTTGAAGAATAAGCTTATTGATCTTTATCAGCTGTCACAGTCGATATGGGCTGTACTGTTGTTTGTTTTCTTCTAGACACTTGTATGGATTGTGTCTCAAATATCAGATGAAGCTCCTGGAAATATTAGTATAAACTCCAGTCCAGTGAAAGAGGGCAAGATTCTGTGATTACTTTTGGAAACAGCTAAGATGGTACCAGTTTTCAGTTGATCTTAAAGGAGTTTCGCATGTATCAAAGAAAGTTTTGTTTATCATGGAATTTTATGCTTGAGGAACTTATGCAGATTTAAAATACAAATTTAAAAGCCCATAGTGGGAAACTTGATACGACCAGTTAACGTTAAGCTTCTATAAATAAACATTTGGAAGTTAACAAATGACAGAGTTGAAGTTGCTCATTTAACCATGATTAGGCTTTCTTGAGCATGAGTAATATGATACAATGTGTAATGGTGCAATTATACTTTCTATTTTGTGAAGGGGAGTCTTAGCTCATTTCACAAGACAGGTGGTGCTTGATAGCCGTCAGTGGGTTTATATCCTGCATTGCAATTCAGTGTGTGACCTTGTAAGTCTCCTTAAGATTGATACGATCATGCTGGTGTTCCCAAAGGCAAAACTGAGTTAAATGTATTAGTTTTGAGGTGCTTCATCTAAGATTTTTGGGCTTTATGTGTAAGTTATCTTCTTATTAAATTATTTTCTCTTTCCTTGGGACCAGTGTCTTTATTGTGTTTGTGACTCCTTGGCTTCAGTAGTTGCATTCATCTTTTCTCTGTTCTGTGTTTTGTGGAGGGGAGGCATGAAACTAAGCTGATCCTGACATCTGACACCCTTGCAATCTCTTCAGAGGCTGGTTTTAGTAAACTTGACACCTGCGTTTAATAACAGACACAAATTTGCTCTACAGTATGATGAAAAATACTTGATCTGCTTACTTGCTGCTTGTATGGTTTGTTCATTTGGTGTTCTAGAAACTGCCTGTGTATGTTGTTGATATGGGTGAATTTGAATGGTAACTGTAAAGAATCTGCTGAGACTCTGGAGTTTGTATGTTTAGCTGCTAAAGCAAATGGCTGAAGTAATTTGTTTGTACTTCTGACACCTCCAGGAAAGGAGGTTAAACTTTGAATAGACTCAAAGATACAAATCAGTGTTTTTCTTATCATCTCCATTTAACTTTAGACCTGGCCTCCTTGAGTGATGCCTTAGTGAGTTCTGAGAGATTCTTATCCTTACTTGTGACTACACCTTGCCAAAATGCTGAAGAGATATGAAAGAATTAATTCTCCAAGGCTTATCTTTCTTGAGTGAAGAATAGATTGAATTCAGCTAATGTGAACTAATTAAGGTTGAATTAAATTCAACTGCTGCTTCCATTCAAGGCAAATCTCCAGTGGCTACCCCTCCGTTATCCTTTTAGTGACTGTCATGGTCGGCTACTCTCTTTCCTGAGCCTTGTTTGGTGTTGGTGGCAATGTATTGTTAGTTTTCAGGGCAGCAGCAAAGTGGAAAAAAATGGTGTGTAGCACTGTATGAATGCAGGAGAGCCTTTAAGTTCTGGTGATTGTTTGGAGTATATGAACAGTGTTTAGGATAGAGGTATGCTTTCCTTTGTCTTTTTTCTCTCTGGATTTCTGTAGTGCGGTTTCAGTCTCTGACAATAGTGGTGAGAGTTGAACACTGTCCTTGCATGTTCTTCCTAGGCAGGCAACAGTGACAGATGCTGCAGCCCTCTGATTAAGTGTTGAGTTGCATGAAGGGTGCTAAGCACGCAGACTGATAACACAATGTGGGAGACAAACAAGGAAATAAGAATTTTGCTATCAGGTTTAGCTGGCCTGTACATTCTAGAAGGACCTTGCAGCAGCAGATAATTATAACTCTGTTCATTGTGTTTCTGGACACTGAGTTATCAGGGAATTCTTACATAGTACTGGTAGTGACAGGAGCAGGTTTTGAAGGTTTGAGACATGCACTACGGCCTTTTCCTAATAGCTTTTGGTCCTGTTGCTTTCACCTTCTCTGATGCATTTGGCTCTGAGGAGGAAGGAACATGTTATCTGTATGAGTGTGAAAAAGACAGCACACAGTAAGGTGCCCTATTATCTTTGGAAAAGTATGATGGGTGATGGAGTCTTGCTGACAGTGCTTTGTAGATTTGCTTCATCAGCTCGGAGGAATGCATTTTTACCCATAACTGAAGGACAGAGTATAGTCATAGTAAAATTTAATACTGATGTTCGTTATTTAACTCAGTATGTGTATAGCTAATTTTGCAACTTAAAAACAAATGTGTTGTAAGGAAGGAATGAGTCCTTTAAAAATGACCTGGCTATGGAAGTATTGGACTCATTCCCCCAAGACAGCTTTTTTTTCCCCTCTGAAAGTATTGAAATATACTTCAGAAAGGGACAGTGTGATGCTATTTTCCTGTTCCCTATTGCATTTAGCATTGAATTAATTTAAAGAAAAACATACTTTACTTTAGGTACTTTTGCCAAACCCTGAGTTAATACAATTTGTAGCTGTAGATTTTGAGCTTGTCAGTTTGAATGTGGCTTTTGAAACATCTCCAGGTACATTCTGTTGATGTCTCCATAAAGAAATCGAGTCATTGCTCTGTCATCTGTTGCTCTGTGTTATTTTCAACCCTAATTCTGGAAAGGCAGCCAAAGAAGATAAAGCTCTGGGAAGAGATTTTCTGAAGGTATTTCAGGACCCTTATCCTTTGCGTACTCTTTCTTTTTTTTTTTTAATGTCTGTTTCCATGGGAACTGAGGAGACATAAACAGGCAAAACTGACTCACTTCTGGTTGCAGGTTTTTACTTTGCTTGCATTTCCATGGAAACAAGTCTCGCAGCAAAAAACCTAAATTAGCCAAAAGCAATCATACCTTTATCTTTAATATACCGATTTCTCTCAAAGTGAAATAGTATTTTTGTCAATTCCTGTACAGGGGACTAAGAATGTGTCAAAGAAATGGATCTTTTTATAAAGGTTTGGAATGAGTATGCTCTTTCTCATTTGGCTAAAGCTTCACAGTCTGTGTGATGATACGTAGTGTGGGTTCAACTGTTGTATCTTGCGTTACTAGGGGTGTCATTTGTTCTGCATTAAGGAGGTGGATCTTGCATACACTGACATCTCACTTCATTCTGTTGTTAAATGAAACACATTCATTCACTGAGCAACTAGGCCATGGAGACAAACTTGTTCCCTTTGTAGAAAGATGCATGTAATAATTTTATGTTCAGATCCTCATCTCTGGCAGTTACTGTCCTACTTGCCTTTGCCAGAAGAAAGAAATGCAAGAGTGCTTCTGTAAAAAAAATAACATCTCTGTGCCAGCTCAACTTGGCATTGGGAGCATAAATCTCTGATGAAAGTAGTTTGAGCTAAGCTGGCTGAATTTATGGTTAGGTGGGTGAGGGAGCATGTCCTTTTATACTGTAGAATTACAAGGCACTCATGCCCCGGTTGTGAAGGTGGCAAGCAAATGGTGATGTTAACCACTTCACTTGCTCTGTACCTATCTAAGGCCTTAGCATTAGGGAGGAGAGTGTGTGTGTTAATTTTGGTAGACGGTTGCTGCTGTTCCTCCCCAAGCTGGAAAGCCTGAGAGACTTTAACCTTGTGTGCCTTAGCTGTTTTAAAAACTCTGTTTTGGTTAGTATTGTGCAGCAATGTAAGTTTCCTGAAACAGTTGCTTTTTTACTTTTCAGGAAGAGACTTGGAACATCATTGAGACAGATTATTGTGAATTCACTGATGTTTGAGTTATTAGTAACTTCAAGGTTTGCTTCGTCTATTCAGCTGTTCTGTAGTCTCCTAGTGCTGTACTTGTTGGGCCAAAACTGAGACCAAATATTTAGAAAATCCTCATAACATGGATCCAGCTACAGATTTAAGGAATCTCTTTGCTACTTTTCAGATGTGTTAGGGATTTGGGGATCACAGTGATGCTTTATAAAATGTTAAAAATAGGAAGTAAAATTATGAAGGCAGCAGTGAATATTGGAAACACAGATGTAAAAATAGGAGTTAAAACAACAGTTGTCCGGTAAAGTAGCTTAACTTTCCTAAGAATCCTCCTGTTGGGCTGAAATGTTCCACGTGTGTTCAGCCTGAAGCTGAAAACTTTAGTGTACTAAGGATGATGATTCTTTTATCTGTGCAGAATAGAGAAAAATGGATTTAATGCCCAGAAATTGTTACTGCTATTCAAAGCTACTTTGTGCTCCCTGTTAATATGCCAGAATAAGGATCATGGCTAAACTTAAACTCCTGCAAATCAGGGTATTCAGCTGTGGTAGTATCTTCCACAGCTGTAATTTTGCTAGTTAATTTTCTCTTGGCTGCAGGCAGATGTATATGTTCCTGAGTGCTCTGCCTGTTCGATGGAACCACAAAATGCTGCCTGCCCTCTTCACTAGAGGCAGCCCCACCAGGACAGAAGAGGCAGTCTTCTTAGTGAATATGGATCAGAACTTTTAAGGTCAATAAAAGAATTAAAACCAAAATTTAAGAAGTTCATCAGTGCTTCTCTGTCTTCTAGAAGACAGCACTTCACAAGATAGGCTAAAGACATAGGGGAATGAAAGTGCTTCATCTTTTTCTGACCTGTTACCATGTATTTAGTGAAACACCCCACGTTACTTTACAACCTTGCTGTTCTAAGGACCCTGCTGTCTGTCCAGGAGCAGTGCTGCTGTGATGTTAACAGTGCAGGACAAAACTCTGCTGGGGCAACGAGAAATAATACATTACAGCGCTGTTCAGGGAGCAAGCGTAATGTTGCTTCGTCCTTGAGATTGCTCTAGAGGAGGAAAGCTCCCTGAACACTCCTCAGGCTTTAGGGGCAGATTTAGTGAAGGGCAGTAAGAGCACAGCACCCTAAGCACTTTGTGGATTGAGGAATGGTTGTAATGCTGTACTTGTACTCATTGTTATTCTGTCTTCATTTTAGCTTTTTCAGCCCTGTATTGCTGTTTTAGTTCTTACTTTTTAGCAAGATAGAAAGCAAAGTGTAAGAATACTTCTCCATCCCCCTAAGGCCCACAGTTGGGCCTTAGTTTTGCATCCTAAAATAGTAAGATACCCTTGCTTTTTCTGGCAACAGTAGTCTTGTTACTGTTTGAGTCCCTGTTCAAGCCTTTGTATTCCTTCGTGCCTCCGTTTGTGTTGCTAGCTGATCGGTGCAGTTGATGAACTTGCCCAGTTCAAAACAGAGTGTGGTTTTCGCTTTGCTTACTTGACCTTCGCCTAACTTAGTGTTTCACTTGCTTCACTTGCTTCACTTGCTCAACTCTTGTTGTTGTGGTTTAATCCTGGCTGGCAACTCAGTACCACACAGCCACTCTCTCGCCCCTCCCCTCCTCCAGTGGGATGGGGAGGAGAATCAGAAAAAACGTAAAGCCTGAAGGTCAAGGTGAGAGCAGTTTAATAATTAAAATAAGATATAATGTAATACTAGTATCAATATATTAACGAAGAGGGTAATAAAAAAACAGAGATAAAAACCAGCTAACAACCAAGTGATACCCAACACAATTTCTTGCCACCTGCTGACCAACGCCCATCCCATCCCTGAGCAAGGATCAGTGACTTTTGGTCAGCTTCTCCCACTTGATATACTGAACATGACGTTCTATGGTATGGAATATCCCTTTGACTAGCTTGGGTCAGCTATCCTGACTGTGCTCCCTCCTGGCTTCTTGTGCCCTTCCTCATTGGCAGAGCATGAGAGGCTGAAGTGTCCTTGATCAGGATAAGCACTACTTAGCAACAATTAAAACATTGGTGTGTATCAACATTGCTCTTGGACTAAGACCAAAAGACAACACTGTACCAGCTACTAGGAAGAAAATTAACTCTATCCCATCTGAAACCAGGACACTTGCACATTTTCTCCCTATCCCCTTGGATTTGGGAAGGATATGTTCCTGTGGCTTGTGGCAGGTGAATTGTGATACTGTTTATAAGGGGCAGCAGTCAGTGTCTTACATGCAGCTAAAGCTGCATCCTCACATAGTTTTGCAGAGGTCAAAGTCAGCAGCTTTCCATATTCTGGAAGGTACAATGCAGTGAAAGCACTTTACCTCTGTTAGAAATTGCTCTGCAGCTGAGTGCTTTCAGAGGTGAAAGGACTTATTCATTTCAGCTGACTGTGAACCCCTTAGCAATGAGTTCAGCTGGAAACAATACCTTCCTGTGAGGACTGTTTCATCTGCATTAGTAAGTGGTTCTCTGCCCCTCCTCCATCATGTCACTGTACATCCCTTGGTGCACAAGGCACGTACCTCTGACCTCTAGCTGTTGCAGCAACAGCAGTTGTGCCATAAGATATACCCAGCCTTAATGGAACCTTGAGCTTACCACTCATTAGATCACGTGGACTTTCACCAGCAGCTTTAATACAGGCAGGTTGCCTTTGGCCACCTTTCATGTTCATTTCAAATCTGTTTCATGTCAGTGAAGCAATTTTTGAGACACAATTTCTCAAAATTGTTTCTCAACAGCACACTCAGTGGTGGTGTGACTGCATTCAGGCCACGATAGTCTACTGTTAGTCTCCACTCTCTGTTAAACTTTCGCACTGGCCATATGGGGCTATTAATGGGTGCATGGGTCCTGCTGGTTACTCCTTGGCTCTCCAGTCTGCAGATCAGCCTATGGATGGGAATCAGGGAGTCTCGGTTGGTGTGATACTGCCGCTGGTGCACTGTTGTGGTCACAATTGGCACTTGTTGTTCTTTGACCTTCAGCAACTCCACAACAGAAGGATCCTCTGAGAGACCAGGCAAGGTGGACAGCTGCTCAATTTCCTCTGTCTTCAGAGCAGCAATACCAAAAGCCCATCAGTACCATTTTGGGTCTTTGAAGTACCCTCTCCTGTGGTAGTCTATGCCAAGGATGCATGGAGCCTCTGGACCAGGCACAATGGGGTGCTTTTGCCACTTCCTCCCAGTCAGGCTGATTTCAGCCTCCAGTACAGTCAACTCTTGGGATCCTCCTGTCACTCCAGAAATATAAATGGATTCCACCCCTTGACAGCTTGAAGGCATCAGGGTACACTGTGCACCAGTATCTACTAGAGCCTTATACTTCTGTGGACTGATGTGTCAGGCCATTTGATCCACACAGTCCAGTAAATCAGTTTGTCCCCTGCCTTCACCTGGCTGGAGGCAGGGCCCCTCTGATAGTGATCACAACATTGGTGACTTACATCTTGTAGAAAAGGATTAGTCATCTTTATCACAGGAGCTGGAGTAAAATCAGCTCTCCCACTCCATCTGGGAACCTGCTCACCAGAGTCTGAAGCCGCAGCTTTCATGGGATGGTCATCCTTGACCTTTGCTCTCCCCTTCAATTCATGCACCCATTCCTCCAGAGCTGAGGTAGGTTTTCCGTCCCACTTTCTCATGTCTTCTCAATGATCCTCAGGTAAAACCATAGGGCGGCCCATGGCATATACCTCCTATATCTTCTCTCTCGAGCAGTAGGATGCCTTTTGTTAATAGCTGAGATGTGGATTGGTACACATGGGGAGCTGGATAGATCGGATAGATCATCTCTCAATTTTTTCTCAACAATTGTCTCTCAAATCTGTTTTCTGCTAACATTATTGAGGCAATAACTTGTGGTGCAAAGGAGGTAGTATGTGATGTATCTCAAACTGGTAGGTGTTGCTGCTGTGATCTGAGTGTGATCTGATTCTGACCATGCATGTCACGCTCTGGGATGTTTTGCAAAGGAGATTTTTCTTAGATTGTCTCTGCCAACCTTTTTGGTGCTCTTGTCACTGTAATATCTCATTTTTCTGTCACTGCAGTCTTGCTTACATCACAGTGTCAGGCTGAGGTGACAGAACAGCTAAACCGGGGTATGACTTGCAAGGACAAATACAAATGGGTGATGAGGTATATCTCCATATGAATTATGTATCTCTTCTGCACTTCAGAAGGAATGTAATTGTGCATCCAGGCATCAAGCAAAA
Source organism: Psittacus erithacus (assembly GCA_009867235.2). Taxonomy (NCBI): domain Eukaryota; kingdom Metazoa; phylum Chordata; class Aves; order Psittaciformes; family Psittacidae; genus Psittacus; species Psittacus erithacus. The sequence goes on along the minus strand of WYDI02026675.1, from coordinate 39,822 downwards.
AGTAATTTGTACGGTGTGTGCATATCCTGAATAGATGTCTGAACCAGAGATAGACTATTTCAAGTGGTTACTCCTTCAGGCACCAGATGATTATATTGCTTTGTTTATATTGCTTTCTTGAGGAAGTAATAGCCTGTGAGGATAGTGCTGAAATTCTAGTCAGGTACAAAAACTACAGGATATTTGTTAACCAGTTCTTGGTATTTTGAGTAACCAAATGCCAAGACAGTCCAAGGTACATATCCCTGGCGGCCGGAACTTCACATTTCTTGCTCTGTTCCAAAAAATAAAAAAAACGAAAAATCAGAACATGTTAAAATTAGCTATTTCCATTTTTAAGAACTTATAAATGTATATGTTGCTTGTCTTCAACTATTTTCAGATGATGCTAGAACCAGTTTCTGTTACAGCACGTCATTTTTTTGCGGCTATTATCCTGTGGATTTCAGTATTAGGGACACTGAACATGGGTTCATCTGAGGTGCAGCAGTGAAGTTAAGTATGCCCCTCAGTAGTTCCTGAAATAATAAAGGAGTAACACAGTCTAACTACAGACAAGTTTAACTGACTACAGTGAGAAAGCATGTTCTGTGTAGTATCTTTGTTCAAAACATTATGCACAGATGCATGTGCGCTTTAAATGAAGTGGTGGAAATGAGATGGCGCAGAAATCAATAAAAATTGAGTTTTCACAACAGATAGGTAGCTGATGGCTTCTTATGTATGAAGGCTTGTTATAAATAAATGTTGACAAAGTTAATAACTTATAACACCTCCCGTATGAAGACAGGCTGAGGAAGTTGGGGCTGTTCAGCCTGGAGAAGAGAAGCTGCATGGAGATCTCATAGCAGCCTTCCAGTATCTGAAGGGGGCTTATAAGGATGCTGGGGATGGACTCTTCATTAGAGGCTGTAGAGATAGGACAAGGGGTAATGGGTTAAAACTTAAACAGGGGAAGTTTAGATTGGGTATAAGGAAGAAGTAGTTCTTTACTGTAAGGGTGGTGAGGCACTGGAATGGGTTGCCCAGGGAAGTTGTGAATGCTCCATCCCTGGCCTTGTTCAAGGGCAGGTTGGACAAAGCCCTGGGTGGCATGGTTTAGTGTGAGGTGTCCCTGCCCATGCTGGGGGGATTAGAACTGGATGATCTTGTGGTCCTTTCCAACCCTAACTATTCTATGGTTCTATAAGTGCACTTGGGTCTTTTTGTTTGTGTAGGAAATCAATCAAACCAGAATAGCTTTGATACCATGTAAGTACTGCTTTTCAGCTGTGATTGTCTAGATACCCTAATTCAAAAAATGTGTTGAGATGTATTTCTTAGGATGAAGAGTGATAACTTAACTAGGCTTGACTCAGGAAGGCAGAGGAAGCTGAGGCACAGGAAAGTGAAATTATTCTCTGTCACACAGCAGCTCAAGGGCAGAGCTATGAATAGAATAAAGGTCTCAAGGTTCTTGATCTAGTATCCTGTTGGCCAAATAACGCTTGCTGTCCTGTATGTATTCTACATCTGCTCAGTTCGGGAGAGCAGTAATATGCTGCAGTTGCTTGCTTGGGGCAGAGGTTGTCTGCTGTTTTTGTGAAAACATAGCAGTATTTCAAAGTACTGTATTGATAATAACAAAACTGGTGATGGTCTGCATGGGCAGTGCTGGTGGCTTGATATGGGTACTGTAATTAGAATATAGGCTAATATATTAGGATATAGGATATGTGGCTAGTATGAGTTGCTGCTAAAAATTGCCTAAGATGCATCTGTGGAAATGCATTAAGAATTAAGTGTACCACCTGGTCAGTTGTGAGTGCTGTTTGGGGTTTTTCAACCTTCAGTTTCACCACATCAAAGGCACTGTGTTCATGCTTTCCAGCTGCGTTAGTACCACAACTTCTTTCTCTTTTTAATGCTAGTATGTTTTTACAATGGAAGAGTTTAGTTTTCCTCTTCATGTTCAAACATTGAACTCTTTTTTTTTTTTTTTTTTTTTTATTCTTTAAACTTTTTAAAATATAAATCTAGAGAGAGGCATAGGCTAAACTTCTGGAATTTCAGCTCAAATGATGAAAAACTGAGGTTTTTGAAAAGAGTGGAATAATGGAGCAGTTCAGGCAGTTTTAACCATAGCAATCACTAATGCTGTAGGTATAATTAGAAATCTAATTACTGTGCATTTAGTTGCTGAGTCTTTTCTGCCTTTTGAGACTTGCCCCATACAATTCTGTCAGGTTCCAAATAAAGCATAGGCGGTTCTCCATTATATAGCTAGGAAATTAGCAGTGCTGCTTTTTTCTGTTAGCACTGCTGCCAGAATCTCTGTTTAGAAGTGCCTTATCTGAACATTGCAAAGCCTTCTATTTTTATATATAATTCATTATAACATCAGTTTCTCTATATCTGAGTTCAGAACTTTGTGTTTGGGTCCAGTACTTCATTAGAAGCAGAAGCCTGAGTTAATATAATGTAAAGACTGCAAATTGAATTCTAGTGAAGAATTGTGTTAATTCTGATTGAATTTTCTACATTTGCCTCATATTTAAGGGTGCTTCTTATGTAGTTTGAATATTTTTAAACTTCTGAAGGATAAGTTTGCAGATTGAAAGGCAGGCCTTATTTCTATTAAAAAATATGAAAGCTTCAGTGCTGGCTAATAGTATATTACTCCTGCTTGCTGCATGTGTTTTTTTTCCCATAAAGTTAGTTTTACAATTACAGCATGTTGTATTATTTGAGGAATAGTTTGTGCTTCTATGAATAGAAACCACGCCATTGAAGGAAGGGACTGCCTTTAGGCTGGTATTTCCTAACCTTTGAGTGCTTGAAGTTTCTTAATGTAATTGCTGAAACTTATAACAAGAATTTATACAAATAGCTCAAACTAGGGCTGAGTATTCTTTATGACATAGTCTCCTATGCATATTACACTTTTTGCTTGAAAGGATGGATGGATGAAGGACTAGACAAATCTACTACTATCTAGTTATTTGCTGCTTTTCTGATACAGCCTTGATGCAGATGCAGAATTCCTTCTTGTGATTAACTGTAAGTATGGCTTCAGAAAATGGAACTGAGAAGTGAGGGGAACCATTGGGTGAAGAATGAAGAACTCGGGGCTGGGAAGTTGACGCATTTGTAGCAAACTTTATAATTGTAGCATAAAAAAGAACGAAGATGAGAATTCTTTTCTGCAGGCTTTAATTTCAGAAGGTTAGGGCTGTTTTGATTTTATTTAACACTTAACATTGTAGCCAAAAGGTTTAACCCCCTCATCTTCCCCTTTTGGCTGTTGTGGGTTATAATTGTAGGTTTTGACATAATGCTGTGCTAGTATAAGTATACCTTGCTCAGCTGTCGTGTATTTTTCTTATGCATTTGTAGGAATGAAGTTACTCTGTAAGTAGTTTTCCTTATCCTTGACCTTGTTTGTGGTGTTAAATAAACTTGTGATGATTTCTTCTTCTTCAGGGACCTGTTTATAAAAATGTTTCAGATATCTGTGCTTAATTTTGAACTTTTGCATTGTTGGTGTGGGGGAGCTGGACAAAACGTGTCAGACAATTGACTCTGCAGCCAGCTTTGCTAGTTGTGCTGTGGACCAGCTGGATTTGAAGAGCTGCTTACACTTGTGTGGAAGTGTTTAGATGTGTGATATTTACTGTCAAATCTCTCACCCTGAGAGTTCCATGTAATAATGTTCCTGGAACTAACTGTCTGCTTACGGGATCCCTGCTTTCTCTTCCTGTGTGAGCAGTTCTTTTTTGTGTTTTATGCTGGTCTGTTACACTGTTTCTCATGCTTGAAGAAGTGAAAGTTGCATAGGATACTGTGTGTTCTTTTCTGAGGAATTAAGTTTTTTCCTTGGTCCTCTGACCTAATTTTTTTTCTTGTTAAATGTTTTAATCTTTGTAAAGACTCAATAACGTGGTAAGGTAGGTAACGCAATGAACTATCGACTTGCTATACTGGAAAAGTTTCTGCTGAGCCCATGACTAAGCAGCTTCTGCTCCTCTGGCTTACATTCAGATATGCTGGAAAACTTGTTTGGATAGTGCATTAGACTAGGAAACTGATACAGTGTGAAAATAAAGAGGCCTTCTGTTCCGTCTCCCTCCAGCTCTTTAGGAAATGTTATGGCTGACACGCTTAAACCAGTGTTTTCGCTAAAATATTCTTGTAGTCCCACCGGTTGAAGGGTCGGGCTTGAAAGGCTGCGGCTCATTGAAGCGTGTGGTTATTGCAGGTACCGCGTGAGGGCAGCAGAGGTCTTCTGCTTCACCCCCTCACCAGCCCTCTCCTGCCACGTCAAAACCTACTGCAAGTTGAGTAAATATTATTTTAAAAACCACAACCCACAAACAAACCCCTAAAGCAAACCCAGAAGCACAGCAGCCCTCTTTCCTGTGCAGTTAGTGAGTGGCAGCTGCCATTCTCTGCGTGAACTTGAGTAAATACTGCATTTAAAAACCTTCTATGGGCTCATTTGGTTTTAGGGAAGCTTAATTTGAAGGAACCTTGCTATTCATATCCAGTCCGGTGTTTTTGCCAGTGCCTGTTTTCACAATCTGATCAAGTCCCATCTTGTGTGAGGCTTCTTCTGGTTTTGCCTCCTGACACTCCTATTCAAGAGGTCTTTTAGTGCCTTTTCCTAATAGCTTTTTTTTTTTAACTCAGTTGAAATTATTCATATGCCCTTTGGGCATGACACAGGGATGCAAGGTTTTGAGTACCATGCTTGTGTTATTGCAGGAGGAAGCAAATCTAGACAAATCTGAAATTCTTAGAAAACCAGGCTTTGTTACTTCAGTTCTTTACAGAACAGTGCATTTTATTTAAAGAACTTCTGCTCATTGAAGAGAAAGAAGGAAAGTTCTAACTATGTCATCTTATCCCATGGATTGGTGCTGTGATGAAAATCTGGATGCTTCTTATCCTGAAATCCTTCTTACAGATGCTGAAGCAAAGAAAGACAATAAAGAATGAAAAATGTATTGGATAATTTGAATTGCTTTTCACCAGGTAGAATTTATATGGGAACCGAAGACCAAAAAATCTTGAAGTCTCTGTAAAGTGATGAAGTCATGGTTATAATTTTTAAAACAACTATTACTGTGAATTTCATGTGCTTAGAGAAGCAAAATAAAATCTTTGGGAGAAAAGTTCGTGTTAAGAAGCACGTCTGTTGTGTACCTCTTTGGTTCATGGGAAAAGTGCTAGGTTAATGGTTGGACTTGATGATCTTAAAGGTCTTTTCCCTGATTCTGTGATTCTAAAATATACATGGGTAAGTTCTGCCCTTCTGTCGCAGTCTCATGTACAGCCATATGAATGGCTGAGTCTGGTCAGGCCAGAGCTCTTAAGTAGTGTGGTATCTTATAAAACTGCTCCTGGGATTAACATTTACTATTGTTCCTGCCATCCCACTTTCCTGTCTTCCTGCGATGTGTGACCTTTGATTTTCTGAGCTAGTTGTGTTGTCTTTTCATTTAATAGTGCCTGCTAAGATTTTCTGATGTAAGCTGGCCTGACTACATTTTAAACCTATATAATAAGCTTCTGGTATCATCTTCCTATGGTGTTGAGCTTCCCAAAGCAATGGTATTCTGTGAAAAAGCACCCTGAAAGCCTAGTTAAAACATAAATGAGTTAAGAAGATGGAGAAATAATTTTGTTTTTCTAGAAACATTTGATAAAATTGCCCTAAATGAATAGCAAAGTGGGGTTTGTTTTTAAAGTGATTAAGAAGATAGTGTAATGGATGTTTAACTCTGAGTGGAAATTACAGTGAACCAAGCAGAATTTATCTGGGTTCAAAAAAGAACTTAATACCTATATAAAGGTTGCATGACTAACCCAGATTTTAGAGAGCCAGATTTGGAAGGAAAATGAATCTTACTTCAAGGCATTTAACTTCTTTATGTGAACTTACTAGGAAAAAAATATATTCTGATTGAAGGGTTTATTTTAAGGATGCCTCAGATGTGATTGTATAAGGGCATATTCCTTTCCTGTGAATTTTTGCCCTAATCTTATAATGGATGCTCTCAACAAAGGAATTCCTGTGTGTTGACATCTGATGATTTTTAGCTTCCAAATCTATTCTTTTAGGAAACCTGTTCCAAATTGCTGTGCTTGTCCAAGTGTTTCCTATATGGTAAGCACCTAAAAGATTAAGTATACATATTACATTATTTCTTTGAAAGCAACTAATCTTTGTACTTGTTAAGTTCATATGTGGTGATTATTGATATGAGATCCGCTTGAGGGCGAAAGTATATTTATCCTAGAAAAGCAGGGTTAAATTTGGAATTAGGCTTGCAAATATTCAGATATATGTTGGTCTCTTCTCTGTTATTTTCTTATACCGTTGTTTTGAAGCTCAGAAAAGCTTAATAATACTCTGTCTTCTGGCTCAGGTTGATTCTGAGGTGTAAATTAAGGCTAATTTGGAGTGAACATTCAATCAATCAATCCCATCTTTTTTGCTTTTGTTGCAAATGAAGAAGGCAGTTTTCTTCTGAAGTGGAATCTCTGTTCTGTTGTTTAAAACAGAACACTTCTGCCTTTCTCTTAACTGGGTTTTTATTCATATATTTTTTTTTTCTGGATCCATTTAGACATTTTCATTGCAGGCTTAGTAGTAAAAAGAGTTCTTTTACTAAATTTAACTGCAGTATACTCGCACACTTGTGTGCACACATGTGTAACATAAAAAGTGGGGGGGGAAAAAACCCAGTTTTAATCTTGTATTTTCCTCTAGATTTCTATATTTGGATACATTTTACACCTGCGTTTGTTACTCTTAATGTGCCCCGTACTGTCCAATTCTTTCTGGTTTAAAATAGCTTTCAAATATTCAGTGCTCTTAAGAATAGAGCAAGACTTTGCAGAATTACAGGATAACACCAGTTGAAAGGAACATGAGGAGGTCTCTAGTCCAACCTCCTGATCAAAGCAGTGTCAGCTATTAGGTGAGACCAGGTCTTTGTCAAGTCAGGTTTTGAAAACCTCCAGGAACGGAGGCTGCACAACCTTTCTGTAGAACCATTTCCAGTGCTTCACTGTCTTCATGGTGAACAGACTTTTCTTTACATCCAGTCCAAACTTCTCTTGTTTTACCTTATGGCTGCTGCCTCTCATCGTCCCACCATGCAACACTTGAGAAACCAGGTTGTTTTCTTGGTTATCTTCCTGCAGGTGCTGGAGGGCTGCCTTTTGTTGTCCCCAAACCTTTGCCTTCTACAGGCTAAACAAGCCTCATTCCCTCAGTCTCTCCTCATAGGTCTTGTGTTAGCACCCTGGTATTTGGTCATGGGCACAATCCCTTGTTTGTCTGTAGCCCTCCCTAGAGACCAGGCATGATGTGTTAAGACAGAGAGCTCATCGTCATTTGAAGGGGTTTGTGGCTTGTGATTTTGTCATTTGGTTTTTGTTGTATGTGGTTTTCTTTTTTTACCACCATAGTTTTTACTGCTTCATGTCAGTTAAATTGTTCCATACACTTTCTGGTGTTGAGAGATATTAGTTGTTTAGCTTAAGTAAGTATTAAATAGAATAAGTCACTCATTCAGAGTTTTAATATTGTGTGGTTTAGTACGCTGTTTGCTTAGCTTTACTTGCTTAGCATAAGTAGCTAGATTTGCTGAAGCCTTAGACTGTAAGCTGTGGACTTTAACCTAGATATGCTTTTGGCTGGAAATTTACTAAATTTCTTAGTAATTTTCCTATTAGCTGGTATAGAGCTGTGTTTTGTTTTTAGTATGAGAAGAATGTTGATAATGCACTGATGGTTTAGTTGTTGCTGAGTAATGTTTATCCTAGGTCTGGGACTCTCTTAGTGTCCCATGCTCTGCTGACCAGCAGGTACACAAGAAGCACAAACCAGAGGCTGCAACACTTGGCAGAAGCTGCAATGCAACAAGAGCTGTTAACAACCTGCCTATATGGAGATGCAGAAGGAATCCAATAAAGTGTTAAAAGATCCCAGACCGAAAATCACAACTGGACTGAAAAAGCACGTGAAGAGCAGGTGCATAAATTCTAAGGGTGTTACTGCCCAGGGATTTCTTTGTTCAGGATCACTCCCTGGAAGCAGCTAGCTTGAGCTGTTGTACAACTCAAATTATTTCTTTTCCTGGAGCTAGACATCTGAGGTCATGCTGCAGGAAGCCTCGGGTTGCGCCTGAAGAAGGAAGTGCACCTTAGAGCGAATGTGTGTGTGAGCAAGGAGTCAAAAGGGACACCCATCAGCTCGCTGCGAAGGGACTCTGGTCCGAGCAGTTGAAGTCTCAGGTGGTGTGTGTGCAACTCTTTGAATTGCGTGTGAACGCTTGGGCAGTGGCTTCTCCTCTACCGCTGGTGTTTCACCTTCTGTTTCAAACATTTCTACTGTGCATTTGGTGCACTGGAGGTGCATGGTACTTATATTGGAGCTTGCTGAAGAAATTAGAGATCGATGAAGGGCACTTAGCGTTGAATGTATGATACTGAATGCATTTGATATACAATAACAATACAGGTTGTTACCATTAAGGCCTTTTCCTTCTCAAGAGGCTCAACCATAATGCAGTCACTGTTATGGGAGTACAGAACAGAGATGTGAGTAGAAAAACAAACTTCAGGCAGCAGACACCCTCTCTAGGCAGCCTGTTCCATGGTGCTCTAGTAGAGAAATTTTTCCTAATGTCCAGTCTGAACCACCTGCTAACCTGTAACTTGTGGCCGTCGTCACATCTCCCTCCTGAAGGACTCACAGGATAGTGTGGGCATTGAGTACCTTTTTTATATGCCTCCATTTTTTCTTTTTTTCCATAAATGTAATTGTAGGCGTAAAGAAAAGTCCTGAAGACAGTGTGAGCAGTGGGGTATTCCAAGATAATCAGAGCTTTCTCTTGAAATGGCAGAGCTCACCTGATGAGAAAGTCAGCGAGTGAGGAAAGGCAGTTGCTGTTCATGCAATATTACTAATTTAGGCTCTGAGTACTTGACACGCAGCTATTTAGTAAGCTCAGAATAACAAAGAACTGTTTGGAAGAGGATGGCTGTTACAGATGCTGTGTAATCAGACATCAAGGATTGGAGTGAAGATGATGGTTGCAAGGGAGGCTATGCATGGGGTAATTGATTCTCTCTGGAGAAAACAGTGCTGCTGAAAATAGATTGTGTGTGAATACTGCTGCGTTTGAACTGCTGCTGCTGCCAGCTATTAATGATAGGCATGTCTGGCTTCTGACTAAAAATGTGGAGATATTTGGAGTGTTGAACGCAGGTTTGATATTCACTGAAGTCATTACAAGTTTGGGTGTGCAACCAGTTTCAAGGACAGCTGTTGTGTCACATCCAAAAGCAGTAGTGCCCTTAATGTCCTCCTTGTGTACTTGTGTGTGGTTTTTCTAAATCTTTTGAGCATTTGTATTGCTTGTTCTGTCATGTTTCAACTTTCTGGACTTCTCTTCAACTCCTTCTAGTTCTGCAGTTTCCAGTATAGCTCAGATGGTATTTTCCAAACTATTTTGAGGTAGCTTGGGTTTTTTAGACAGTCACCAACGTTAAGCTGTTTAAATCTCTTCCATGAATTGCTTTGTTGATTCAAAGCTCTCTGTGGTGGAGGAACACTTGGGGTATTCCCTTAGTTGTGCAATGTGTGCAGGTGGCAACCATAGTCTGGCACATTGCTGATTGATCTACCTGTTAAGTCCTTTTAGCCATTGCACACAACTGTCTGTCTTTCTGTCTACCGTGGCAACACCAACAGTAGTGGTTGTCTCTTTTTTCATAGCAGTTCCAGTTGCTGTCCTTCAAAGGTGAGATTTCCAAGGCATGCAGAGGGAAATCATCAATGATAAATACCATAATCTCTTTTCTTTCAGTAACAGTTGAACATATTGTTCTTCTAAGCTACTTTCTCTTAAAGTAACTTTTATCAGTTCCTGCTAGCATGTGCCAGTGCACACTTTGTAAAACATTTTAATTAGAACCTTGTATTTGTGGTATTTCCTTTGTCCATGTCCAGTGGGAGCTATTGGAACGAATGTTTCCAGAAAGCTTCATTTTGCATTGATTACTGGGTGGCTCCTTTTCTACATCTTGTACATATGAAGCCTCATCTCTGGAATGTCCATCTGGTCCAATAAACGGTTTGGGGAAATGCAGTTATATGCTGTCACATGGGGTATAAATCCCCTGTGAGTGCATGTTGGATGCTGTACGCTCATACAGGATTATAAGCACGTGGAGGCGCTTGTGTATTGAAGATAGGAGCAAACCCAAGTTAATAATTTTTAGTTTCTCATTTACCCCATGCTGTTTCTCCATCAAGGCAAATGCTTGTGGCTTCACTTAAAGGACAGGCTTGAAAGCCTTAAATTTCTAGGTGAATGCTGGACAATAGTGCTGATTAAGAAGTCCTGTTGCTGTGATTTTAACCTTCTTGGCACGTGGGCCATATTGAAAACATGTCTTCCGCCATAAGGCAGAAGCCTCCTTATTGCTGTCCTGATGCTAAAAATGGGTGGAACTTGGGTTTTTTTCTTCTTTTTTTTAAAGCACTAACAGCAGAAAGGTGTGAGTAGCAGTCCTGAACAGTCAGTCTGTAGGAAAGGAAGGGATGGTGTTATGTTCCAAAATACGTATTTAGTTTTTTTAAAAATAAGTAGTATTTAACTGCTAAAATTTCACTGATTTTCATATTTGTTATGTATCTCAGTGCTATCTTTGTGCTCTTGACATTCTCTCTTTTAGTCCAGCCACCTCAGTGGCGTTAAAAAAGAACTGGGAGTGAGCTGGAGCTGCAAGGCAGTTTCCTTTACCATTGTACACTGGTTAGTTACTTTCTAAGATACTTAAGTAAATATTTAATCTGTAACCTGATTGTGCTATGTTTTTTTTAGTGTAGATTAATATATTTTGTTTCTAGTACTGTTTGTTTTCTTGATTATCTGCTCTTAAATATTGCTACTCATTTTGGAAATTGTGTTTTTAACAATGGCCGCTCAAAATGTTTTCCTTCCTAGGAAATTGTAGAAAATAGCCTTGGAAAGAACTGCAGGAGATCTTTCTCCAGGCCTTCAGAAAAATTATTTTTAACATCATTTTATGCCAATGTATGTCAAAAGTATGCTATAAAATCTAACGATGGAAACTTGGACAATCCCAGTGCTTAATTATTTTTCCCTGAAGACAGATTTTTCCTGATGTCTACTCTAAATCACTTTGGCCACAATCAAATCAACTGCAAGCTATTCTGATTCCACCCCCCCATGCATTTATGTATTTTTAGGTTAGTTGATAGGCTTCTCTCAGTCTTACTTCAGATTTGGGATTTTTAATCTTGCTAGTGGAGAAAAGTTTTTGGAATGTGATCATTCTTACTTCCAAAGACTGTACAACTTCTGCATATGTTTCTTGGAGTGTGGTACTCCATAATATATTTCTTTGGAGGCTCTGTGAGTGGAGTAGAAAAATGTGGCTTACACTTACGCTCTAGTTCATGCTTTTCAGTGCAAGGGCATTGAGGTTTCAGTATTGTGGAGCTGATTCAGCTCAGCTTGCCATTCACTGTAACTCATTATAACACCATTATGTCCGCTTGGAAGTACTGTGTTCCCTTGCTAAGGTTCAAATATTTGTATACTTGCTGTGTACTTGGAAGTCTTGGTTGCTGTTGCTATGGAATGTATGAAAATGTGGTTCTGAGTCTGTTCTGATGGAAAGACATGAAACCATCTCCGGAACTTGAAAGTTGTGCCCTTTGGTTAAAAGCAGTTGACTGCTGTCTCCTATCCCTTCAGAAAAAGACTCTGAACTGGGTGGAAGTGTCTTGTTGGCAGTATCATTATGGATGATATGAATTGCTGGGTTTCTGTCAGTTTCAGGCTCTGTAAATGTTTTCTGTCAAGTGTATCCCTGCTCTGACTTTCTAGATCAGGCAATATAGGGTTATTTTCTATTGTGCAGGTTGTACAAATCTGTTTCTTCTCTGTACTGAAGGATTTTTATTTTCTATTTCTAGTGGTTTTGTTTTTTTTTATTTTAAGACAGGTAATGTGTGGTTCTGGATTATACTTAAGTGTATTTGTTCACATTTAGTTTTGGGACAGTAATCTTAACCATATAATCTAATTAGAGCTTTCCTTGCTCTTGTCTGTCTTTCTTGCTGCTTGTTCATACAGACATTCTGTGACGAATATGCCTGTGTTTCAAATCAAGTTTAGGATCATCTTTTGCCCTATAGTGTTCATATAGTCTACTTATCCTACCCCCTGCTTCCCACCTGATGCAGGAAGAACAGTATGTGCACCCAGTTTCTGAATCTCTCTGCTGATAAAGATCATCTGCTAGGCACTGTGAGGGTGGTGTTTCTTGAAGTTCATGGCTTGTGCTGAAGCTTCACAGTGATCCTCTGTGAATGGCTCTGAAAACTTCATCTCAGGGGGAAGATAAGGGACTCTGCCTGACCTCTCAGTTTCTGCACTTGGTGTGCTCCATCTGCAACGTGACGATCTTTGTTCCAGCATGGGGGGGTGTGGGTAATCATAGGGTTATCAGAAGCAGAGGAATCTGCATGTGGTGTTACCCTGGGGCCATTCGTAGCCTTCAAGTTGCTTTTTAAAGAACCTTCTGATAGAATATTTGGATTTATGATGTGTGGCTGTTGGATGATGCACAGATTTTAAAATCTGAAAGCCACTTTTGGCTTTACATAAATGATCCAGAAAATATTACTGTGGTGTTGACTGGCGCTGGGCTTCCTCAGAGGATAGTTGTCTTCGTTTTGTTAATTGTTTTTTATTTTAGAATTATTTTTAAGGCTGGAACTATCTGGCATTTTCCAGTCACAGAAAAAGGCCTTGGGAAAAGATAGAGATTAACTTTGTAACCAACCCAAGACCTAGCTCTGCTGTGGGAAGAAACCAACAAACTTGGAACATCTTTACAGTAAACCAGATAGTCGATGAAAAAAGCTAGGTAGGTGTTGGTGCGTCCGGTCTCCCTGATGGTCGGGGCCGGACTTTATCTGGTGCTATGCTGCTTTGTAACAGTAGAGGGTACTGTTGGTGCAAGATTAAAAAACCCTGTTTTTTCACATGGAGCTTGGATTTATTGTTTTTCCCGTAATATATTGGCCATAGGAACTGTCGAAATGCTGTTACATAGTCATCTTTGGATTGCAGCCTCCTTTTCATCTCTTCCGTTAATGGATTTACTAAGTAGGTTTGTGGACAATCCCCTAATTAAGTATGAATGTTCTCTCATTATTTTTTGCTGTCACGAGAAGTGTTTCAAAGATGTATCTTCTGATATAGCCTGTTTTCCTTCAGTGCTGGGGAAAGACTGTTCCTTCTTTGTGCTAGATTGAGGCACTGATTGTGCTGGACAGCTTTCCAGGGAGTTTTTCTTTTGGAGGTAAAGTATAAAAAAGAGCAGTGATGTTTGGGAACAAAGTTCAATTATTCCGGCTCTGTTGTTGGAGGGGCTTACAACAATCTCTCCTCCTCTGTTTTATTTACCACATTCTTACATAGTCGCTGGCTGCTGTTCACCAGAGTTATGTTTTATTTGAATGTTGACAGGTGTGCAGTTATTTAAGACTGGCTTTTAAGGAATGTTACCACTTTGCCAGGGATCATTTGAATTCTGTGGAAAGGACCTGAGCTTTCCAAATCTAATTTTCTGAGGGTATAGTAACATGCTGTGTTGGTTTTGATGTCAAACTCACTGTAAGTAGCTGCGTAGTGACATTCTTAACGTGTATTTTTGGTGGTTTTTGTCCCATACTTTTTCAGTGACCCAGTTTGCAACCTTCTCCCATCTTGTGAGCAGTTGTCTTGGTACAGCTGTGCTGGGGGGAGTTGCAGTGATGTGCTGGGCTGCACAAGGTGTGAACATTTCCTTGCTTTTGCTGCTGAAGTATTGTGTAAGTACATCTTGAGCTTGGTGTTAATTTGGGGTTGGAATGGGTAATCCTGATGGGAGCAGGACACCTTCAGTTTGGTCACTCCCATTTTCTAGCTGTACTGTAACATACTTCTGCTGTTGGAAATCCCAATATGGGTCTATTATATATTACGCTGGCAAAAAGTACTACTTTGAGTAAAGTTTTTCACTTGGCAAACTAATCTAAGCCATAATGTCAGGAAATACCCCTTATAGGTGCAAGATATAGTGGATATAATAGCAACCTCATTGAAGTCCCAAGTTCTTCGGCTGCTGAGCCTATCTTTCATTATGGTTTGCTCACATGGCAGTGAACAATTTTACTGGCACTGCAGTGTGATTTCATTGGAGAAGACTTTATGTAAGCAAGCTGGAAGAAATTTATTAATAGGCCCCCAATAACTGTTACCCCAGACTGTCTTCATTCTTCTATCTGTTTCTGGGATGGTAGGGTAGCTTTTAGTGAGGGAGTCGGGAGGAGAAAGCAGAAGAGACATGTCTGGTACAGTTTGAGCTAAGATGGAGAAGGAGTGAATTGAAAGGTATTGGTGTGCTTTTGGGCTTTGGCTACAGGAAACACTGCTAGCCAGTGATTATAAATGTGTTTTGAAATGTCACTCATGTTCTTTGAGCTTCAACCTTAACCCTTGCTTCTACTGCTTACTTGGAGACAGCTTTTTCTGTTCAACTGATTGTGTGACAAACAATGCCATCCTACTCTAAACAGCAGAAGATCAAAAGGGAAAGGCATCTTGCCAGTTTGACCTTTCAACCAGGGGAGTCCTGGTTGTGATGACTCAAAGGAAGGGACATGGGGGAATGTTTTCAGGGGCTCTTTGGGTCTGCATTGTGAAGCTGTGCCTTCCGTGACATTACTTTTGAAATTTTCACTGACAGAATATGGGGCATTAATAATCCATCTGCTTGAAATCTTCTGATGGGTGAAATTTGGTCAATTCAGGACACTTGTGTCTCTTTGAGTATGTAGAACTGCAGAGAAATTGCCCGGATCCTGTAAGCTAACATGGGTAATTCCTGGCCAGAAGACTCTAATTTGCACATTGTTGTATTTAAGTGGTTGCTCCTCTTGTGAGAGCCAGTAGTAAAGAACAGTTTATTATCGCTAATAGTCATGACCTCCACAGGATCATTCTTGGATTTACACTTCTGGTCTCAAATAGTAGCCTTAACAATACATTCCATTATCCTAGGAAGGAAATTCTTTTAAGTGAACCCTAACCTTATACTCACTAGATTTATCCTGTTCTCAACCTGGGATAAATTCAGTTCTCACTTTGAAATGTGTTGTTAAGACTTCTTGCCTGGCATGGCATTAGCAGCAGAATGGACAGTTTGGCTTTTTTGAAGTTGATTCCTCTGCATTTAATTCATTCTGAATCAGTCTAATGTGAGGGGAAGTACATGCACTGAAACCCTGAGAACAATACTGACTTAGAGCAAGGGTCACAAAAAAGGATCACAGGATCACAAAATGGTTGAGGCTAGAAGGCTCCTCTGAAGATCTTCTTCACCCTTACAGTACAATTGTGTTCTTTTTCTTATGTTTCAATAGAATTTCCTGCTCTTCAGTTTGTGCCCATTGCCTCTTGTCCTTTGGGCACCTCTGAGAAGAGTCCACCTCTGCTGCCTTTATTCCTTCCCATCAGATTACATTACTAAGATCCTCCTGAGCCTTCCCTGCTCAAGGCTGAACAATCTCAGCTCCTCATACAGCTGATGCTCCAATCCTTTAATCATCTTAGTTCGCTGGACTTGCTCCAATGTGTGTCTCTTGTAGTGGGGAGCCCAGCCTTGGACCCAGCCCTCCAGCAGTGCCTACCCCAGTGCTGAGCCAAGGGGAAGGATCTCCTCCCTCGCTCCGCTGGCAGCCCTCTGCATAATGCAGCCTGGGATGCTGTTGACCACCTTTGCTGCCAGAGCACATGGCTGGCTCAGTCAGCTGCTCCGCCAGGACTCTCAGGTCCTTCTCTGCAAAGCTGTTTTGCACTAGGTTGGCACCCAGCCTGTACGGCATAGTTATTCCTCTCAAGGAGCAGGACTTTGCATTTCTTTGTGTCAAACTTCATATGATCTGTCTGCTGATTTTTCCAGGCCTTTTCTCTACTTTTTTTGTCAGCGAGAGGCCCACTTTTCCCTAGCCTTCCTTTTGCTGCTATATCACGTGTAGAAGCACTTCTTATTGCCCTTTATGTCCCTCAACATTTTCTGCTCCAGACAGGCTTTGACCTTCCTATGGCTGTCTTTGCACACTAGGGTAGTGTCTTTATGTCTGTCCTAGCTTACCTGCCTCTGCTCCCACCTCTTGTATGCATTTGTTTTATGTTTTAAGTTTTGTCACAAGCTCCTTGTTCATCCATGCAGCTCTCTTGGTGGCTTTGCTTGATTTCCTGCACATTGGGCTGGAGGATTCTTGAGCTTGGAGGAGGTCATCCTTCAAAATCAACAAATTCTCCTGCACCTCCCTTCTCTCCAGTCCCATATCTACAGGTTTCTGTGAAGCAGGACCCTGGATAGGCTGCAGTCTGCCTTGTTTCCTTGGCCTTGATTGTGACTTAAGGCTTGGTTCTGTGACTTCCCTGCCTTGAGGGTCAGTAGCATTAATACCTCAGCCTACATTTGCAGTGAGCTGGCCAAGTTGAGTGCCTTAATCTGAACTGGAGAGTTTTGTATCTGGAATTCATACCTTGAGTGAACCAGACCTGCCAAGTCTGGGCAGGTGCTAAATGTTTTTGCAGAAGGATATGCTTTCTTTTGGCATGTTCTGAACTTCTGTTTACTGATACATCTGTTCCTTATGTGTATTGGTGCTGGTACTCAAGCTAGTAGTCTGTCTGGTTCTGATAGCTGCACACTAATATACCTTAGGAAAACCTCTGCCTAGTTTGATGGCATTAAAATTACTCGCTTGCTGGATCCGTTTCCATCCCCTGTGTGTATGCCTGGAAGTGGGGCTTAAATTTCACAGTCTTAGCTATGCCCTGGATTGTTCTGAGATCACAGTGTAACCCAAAGCGTTTCTTCATGGTAAAGCTATGCTCTCCTGTATGTATTCACAGAAGAAAAACTGGCCTAGAGGAGTTGTCTGCACAACTAGCCTACAAATTATTATAGGCTGTTCTGTTTCTTACAGCTCCAAAATCTGTTCAATATCCACATGGTCATTAATAAGTTTCATATAGCATAGGTATGGCCAAGGCATAATGGAATTCTGGCAAGTTATCCAGCTGCCTTTTCAGGAGTGGTTTTCTCAGTGGAGTTTGTCTGGTACCTTATTTTTGAGTTCTGCATCTGCTCCCCGCACACAGTTATGTGCAAGCAGTGGCTGTACCAGATGATATTGAACCGGAGGGGATACACCACTCTTAAATGCTGTACCTCAGACAGAACTGCAGAATAACATCCTAGTGAGTATCCTGTGTTCCTGGTCAGCACAGATGGTGAAGTGCTGGCAAGAATATTTGCAAAGTGATTTGAGAAGGCTCTGCTTGCTGTTAGTCACTGCCACCAAATTAGCTTAATTAAAACCAGCTGTGGGAAAGTGGTCTGCTGCAACTGATAAATCTCATTTCCTTCTCAGAAGTGTCTGTGGGCCTGGAGATGGTGATAACTCCTGTTTGGATCTAGTGAGGGTCTTAAGGTGATTGCAGTTCTCTTCCATATGTGCAATTTTGAAGTTGGCCCTAAATCCTGCTTTTGGCTCACATTTCGCCATATGGAGTACTTGGCCTTGATGTTCAGGTTTGTGTGTCGTGTTGAATAGCATCTATTATGGTTAGTGTTGCCATTACTTGGTTTGGTTTGTGAGAATTAGTGGGCATGTTTGTTTTAGTATGGTTCGGAAAGTATACCAAGGTTATCCAGCCTGAGAAAGATGTTCTTTTTTTAAAGTTTAAAAGCCTTGCAAAACGAAAAGAACTCCTTCCCCCAAAGTCAAACCTTGGCTTTAAAAATCAACAGCTTAAGCCACTTAGAAACATGACCAACAGTCCTTTGTGTTTTGTGAACTGGTGTCTCAGACTTCTGCAGTATTCTTTATTCATAGAATACCCTACTCATCGCTGTCTCCCTTCACTTAATCCTCTCCTCTCTTTCCCTATCATCTGTTCAGTTGTGCAGGCAATTTCACAGTCAGACATACAGCCAAAAAGTTGCCTGCGTTGATGGCTTGTCACAAACCAAGAAGAAGCCATTTTCCATTTCTGATCTGATCCCAGACCTGCCAACATCAAGCTGTTGGTTTGGGGTTTTTTTGCCAGTCACATGAAGTTGTTTTAGATGAGGCAGCTGTTTTAGAATAAGGTTAATAAAATGACTCTTGCCTTTTATATAGAGTTCTGCTAGTGGAGTAATCCAGAAATAGCAAAACTCTAAAATTTGTGAATCCCAGTGAGGCTGTGAAAGCCTGGCTGGGAGCACACTTCAGCAGGTGGCTGGAAATGCTAACAAGGAATGGGGTCTGTCATGGAGTGCTGTGAAAGGTTTGTCTTTGTGTAATTACGGTGGGTTTTCTTTGTGGAAATTGAATTAATTGAAGAATAGGAGTTGCTCTTGGCGGCTCTCAATTTCTTAGGTTCCAGCTTTCAGTGAAATAAAGTTGGCAGTTTCACACGATCTTCATCAAAACCATTTGATGTATCAGTGATGCTGGGTCTGCTGGATGACTGTTCTTAAGCAAGCTGTTGCCTTGTCTTGATATTTTGATTAAAGTAGTCCATTGAGCTGGGTTGGTTTTTGCTCTTTGGTTTGGTTTTGGGTGAGTTTTTTGAGTTTTTTTATTTTTCCAGAGGCCCTGCCTGTCCTCTGAAAATCTAAATGGCCACTCAAAAAAGCAAAGGTAATATGGGTGTTCCAAAGTCATAACTGAACATCACAGATCAGCGCACATTGCATTGTGGCAGATCTGAGAAAAATGTGTGGATGTTTGTGACCAAACAAAAGAGTTGCATCAATAATTACCTTTCTACTGAATTTGTAAAACTTTAGTTTCTTCAGTATCATTCCAGCAAATAATAACAATAATAATAGTAGCAATAATCATAGAATGATAGAATTATTTGGGTTGGAAAGGGCTTGAAGATCATCTAGTTCCATTTCTCCTGGAACATGGGCAGGGACACCTCCCACTATACCAGGTTGCTTCAAGCCCTGTTCAACGTGACCTTGAACACTGCCAGGGATGGGGCAGCCACAGCTTCTCTGAGCGCTCTGTGCCAGTGCCTCACCACCCTCACAGTAGAGAATTTCTTCCTTATATCCAACCTAAATCTCACCTGTTTGAACCCTGTGATGACCATCATAATGATAGCGATGAAGTTACTTACAATGTTGGCTTCTTGCAAACATGCAAAAGGCTTTGTGACTTTCCCACGTAGAGTCAGCCAGGATTTTCGGACACAATATTGTGGGTGAGCCTGGTCATACCATTCATCTGCATGTAGTTGTTTGATAATTCACTGACTATTTAAGTTTTTGCACGAGTTCCGTATCATTCTAAACTTAATTTCTGACAAGCAAGGATCATCTTAATACAATTTGTCGTTGGACAGGAAATGTTCTTGTAGCTGGAGGTGAGATTGGCTTCTCTCTTTAGTCCTCTCCTGCCTGTGGTTACGCTTTAAGCCGCTGCTGACTTGGAACTACATTGTTAGAGAAGGCTTGCTTACTTTGTGAGACAATTTGATTAGATGCTCAGCAGTTTAATTCCATTGATCCCAAACTAGAAGCAATATTTCTTAGTATTTAACCTTCTGGGTGCTTTCAAGCCTTTTTTTTTTTTCTTTCTTACTGGCTTGTTTCTCTGCCAAGCTGTTTTAAAGGGATTCATTGTATTTTTGTATGTAGTGTGATAGGACAAGCACTTTTTCTTTAGATCGTCTCCAGCTGTATTTGTCCAGGGGTGGGGTGATGTGATGATCAACTTCCACTGCTGCTGTTGTAATTTGAAGTAGTTTTTCATTGTCCTGCAATTTCTTCACATGGAAATGAGGTGCTACTGGCAGTATTTGATTCATCAAAACATAACAGAAATAACCTGGAGATGAGCTAATACTTTTTTCTTTTTTCTTTTCACTTCTTCAAATCAAACACTCTAAAGGAAAATAATAGAAAATTAAAATCTATTTGTGCACTGTTCAAATTTAATGTAGTTTTGTTTTGATTTTTTTTTTTTTTTATTTTGGGGGCTTTTGTTCGTTTGGTTTTTTTCCTCTGAGTGTGGGAGCTTTCATAATTAAGCGGAGACTCGGGGAACAGAATAGCATTTGGTTTTGGCATCCTTTTAGGACACACAAATGACTTCTGGAGCATCTTTATTTCTGATTTGTATGTGTCAATGTTTGTTTGGTTTAGGACAATGCAAGGCTTTTGCATGGATGTGATGCCTCTTGTAGACTAGTTAGTGTGCCTGGAAGGTGAAAACATGCTGACAGCACACAAGCTGCTCTTCAAGACATTTGGCTTTGAAAGAACATATGCTTGGTATCAATCTGTACGTATCTAGTATCTACAAAATCATGTGCTCTGTAGGACCTTGCAAATCCAAATTCTAGCACACATTTTGGAAACTTCCATGAGTTTTAGGATTTGATGGGCCAGAAACCTCTTCAGATTTTGGAATCGATTGTGGCAATGCTGTTTAAAAAACTGATGTAGGCAACCAACCATTAATCTTCTGTACATGGGGGTTTTGATCAGTAGACCACCAAACATTAATCTTTTGTACATAGAGGTTTTGATCACTTTGTATATAGGGGTAGGGATAATTGGTTTTGGATACTGTTGAAATATGTTTGTTGGAATTGTTTGTTGAGGGTTGTTGCTAGTTAACAGGAACAATGGAGACGCAGTCCCTGAATAACAGACTGGATTGTTGCTAAGATAATGGCAAGAAGCCATTACAACACCACCTTAGGAGGAAAAGGCACATGTGCAGGACATACGAGGTGAAAAGTGCAAACAACTAAGTGTGTACGAAGGTGAATGAGGAAGACTTTTTACTTCATTGTGAGACCCCGGCCCACGACCACCAGGAGGCACTGAGCACGCGCAAAGAACTCTTTGGCTCATTATAATATGAAGTGGGGATAGACCATAAATATGTATGAGGGAATTGCTCAACATGATACATATGTATTATTTTAGAGAATAAATGTAAAGGAGAACGACGCTAAGGCACGCGTGCTTTTGGAGGAGTGATCTGCCATGCGTCCAGCGCTGAATAAAGCATACCTACTTTACAACTTTAACTAGTTGTAGAGTCTGTTCCGTGCATCAAAACCAAACAAAACCCCCAAACTTTCCCCTGGTCCCAGACTGCAAAAGACATGAGCGAAAACTAGACTTCCTGTTCAGTTGCATGTTAATAAATGGTCTGCGTCCTTGTAATGCAAAAAAAAAAGTAGAGCATTGCCATTTTCTAGAGAAGATGCTAAAAAAGCACTTGCATTCAGATAGTTTATGCTCGTACACTTTTTCTTGTACCTTACTCCTTCCTGTCATTTGTTTGTGATCTGAGCAGACATAGGAGAGGTGAGCAGTGTTGCTATAAAGCTGTACATACAAACCTTTTGGCAGTTATTCTGGCAGATGTTGTGTGCTTTAAGGTTTTGGGAGGCTTTTGACCACTAGCTTAATATTGTGAGTAGCAGATCACTTTCAAACAAACTCAAGAATGTGAGTTTCCTGATGGAAGTATTTATGTTTGTGCATTTGAGGAAAGAAGGTTTCTTTGGGCTAGCTCAGAAAAGCCAACACACAGATTTTGGCACACCAGGGAGAGGGAGGGGGAAAAATGGTTGAATGGCTCCAGCAGGCATAAAAACAAGACCAGGCTACTAAAATAGCTGTTGTCCTAATTGCCACTAATTCCATGTAGATATCTGTATTTATGTAAACCAAAGACAATGTGCAGCAGCCTTCCAGAGCTCTCTGACAGTTTTCTGAGTACATGTAAGACCTTGTCACTAATACAGTTCCTAAACTGTGCTTTAAGGTTAAAAGCCCATGTCCGTATTTAGCACAAATACTATAAGAGTAAAGCAATTTATTTCCAATCAGCAATGCTTTGTATTTTGTAATAGCTAAGGTAACAGGATATATTTTGCTTGCCCTGTGGAAATACATTTTCCTTGTGGCAGTGCTGTGCAATAACCCCATTGAGGAATTTTAGCATCTTTGTCTTTAGTTTGAAACTGAACTTTTTTTGAGGACCAATTTAAGGGGATTTTACTATCTTTGTAGTTTCAGGCTGCTAGTATGTAGTAAAGAGTAATAATGTTTGAAAGTTCTGAGGGAATTCTTTTTTGTTCATATAAAAATGGCTTTGTATTCCAAAAGTTATGTGAAAGTGACGTGTGAGCACTAAGAAAACCGAAGGGATTACACTATTAACATTTTTCTAATGATTGAAATAAGTACAATTATGTTAAAATTACTTTAAAACATACTTTAAGAAGAATTTTCGCTGTTTGAAGTGTGATTGCAAGCAACCGGAGAGCATTGACTAATGAATTTTTTGTTTACATCTGTTTTGTGGCACCAAAATATTATGTTGAATCTGACTCTTAGCTTGCAAATGATGTATTGAAGTATTTTCAAAGGTGTATGGCCCAGTGAGGTGCTTTAATTAAAATACTAAGGGAAATAAAAATGAAAAATAAAATCAGTAGTGATGTGTAACCCTCCTGTCCAGTATTCTTTGTTAAACTAAATAATTGCTATAGTAATCGTTATTAGACAAATTCCACATAGGATCATGAGATTTAATGATTCAGTAGTTTTGTCTTAAATCATGTGGTTAAGTTTATCTTATAGATATTCTGAATAGTTAGATCTAACTCATACACAAGTGAGTCTAAGTACAATTTCCCCCCTGTCTCTGATATATGCAATGTTCAAATTTGCTGTTAAATTTAATTGTAAAGACAGCTGCAGTGTTGTCTTGTGACTGAGATTACCTAGGAAACACTAATAGTGACCCGTTTAAGATACATGTGTTAAAGAATTCATAATTTTGAAGTATCAGCTGGAGATACAAATTCAGAAGAAGATACAGATTGTGAACGTGAACCAAGTGCTTTATGTATGAGTACACAAATGCTGTATTTCTCAATGGCAAGAGAAAATCTCTTATTCAGAAACAAAATATGGTTTCACTTCATATTGCTTTGATTGCAGACTAGTACTATCACTAATGCTCTTGAGCTGAGCTGGTACTATCTTACTGACCCATGTTTTCACATTTGTTCCTATGTAATTCCCTTCCAACATCCACTTTCTGTCTTGCCACATGCTTTATAAGCTTAGAAGAGAGAAGTCTTACTGTTTTGTAATTTACTGTATGTTCTACTATGGAATTTGGGTGTATGACTGAGTAAGTGCTACAATAATAACTAAAACCAAATATGAAACTTGGATTAAGAGATCATGAGCTCCTTAAACTACTGAGAATCTGTTTAGGATTAATCAAAGGGTCTCACTCTGTTGAGAGAAAAACCTCTCAGATGCCAGCTTTATTGGTACAGTCTGGCCTGTTTGTTTTTTGTAACTTTATGGTGCTGTACCTGTACCTTCTCTAAAGTTGTGTTCTCAAA
Source organism: Psittacus erithacus (assembly GCA_009867235.2). Taxonomy (NCBI): domain Eukaryota; kingdom Metazoa; phylum Chordata; class Aves; order Psittaciformes; family Psittacidae; genus Psittacus; species Psittacus erithacus. The sequence goes on along the minus strand of WYDI02026675.1, from coordinate 16,282 downwards.
GCCAAGTATATTTTCATTGAACTTCTGCAACACCTTGATCTCTCCTTCTCCTTTGCATTAGTGTGTGGTGTCTCTGCCCAAGGCAGAGGGGTTGGGACTTGATCTTAAGGTCCTTTCCAACCTTAACCTTTCTATGATTCTATGATTTGGGAACTATCTGTTTCTTCTGGAAAGAGCAATCTAAGAGACCAGTGCTGTTGGCCTTCCCTGAAACAGAGAGCTGTGAGGGACACCAAGGAACTACACATACGAGAAGCTTGGAGTGACGCACAGTGTTACCCTTGTGCCCAGAGTTTCACTGGTCATGGCACTGTGAAGTTATGTAGTAGAACCAAATAAATGCTGATCTTATGAGCAAAGCACCAGCTTTTTCTGCTACCAGTTATTTGGGCGCTGCTGAAGACAATAGGAATGTAATATCCTTCTGAAGCATTTGCCAGCTGGCTCAGGACACCACGTCTTTTCATTCAGCTCATTCATTGTAGAATAAAGAAAATTGGCATGCTCAGAGCGTTTTAAAAATACATCTGTTCGGAACATGAGCGTTGTTTCTCGCTTTCTTAATTTGCCACTTCATTACGAGTGTCCTGATGGAAAAAGAGTGATGCACACACAGCAAGTGCGAAACTTGGTTAGGTTCCATGGAATTCATAAAAATTCATTAAAGAACGATTGCTACATCTTCTAAGGTCTGTACCACTAAGACAGTTGTAGCTTCAATTAAATGACAAGAAATTGGAAGCTGATAGAGAATGACTTTGCAGTTTACAATGTAGCCATTAATAATGCCACATAAAGTTATTGAGACAAGTGATGATACTGCATTATATCCATTCTTAGCTGTCAAGCCTTTTTTCCAAGGGTCTTTTGAAAAAAAATAGACTGTTTATTTTTACAGATGAGGAACAATTTAATCCAAGAACTTATTCAGGGTCTCATAGGTTATAGGAAGATTGCCCATACTGGCTGTGTTTTAGTTTGGTCATGAGTATACAGAGGCAAGCTCTGAACCATCTGTGTCTTCGCTCCCTGGGGCCGAGGTTGCACATGAGCCTCGTCACTCTGTGCTGGGTTTCTTGGTGTAGAAATGGCTCCAGGCTGAAGCAAGAAATGGGACCTGATGGCCAAGGCAAGGAATTTGGATTCAACTCTAAGCTTGGCTGTGAAGTCCTCTGTCGATAAAAAGGGTGTGATGTTGGGTCAGCCACAGAAATGGAGAGAGAACCTGCATGGCCTACTTTTATGCTTTTGCAGAAGGGTATACTTTCTTCTGGCATGTTTTGAACTTATATTTACTGATACGTCTGTTCCTTGTGTGTGTTGGTCTTCTGTACTGGTGCTGGTACTTGTTCTAGTAGTCTGATTCTGATAGCTGCACACAGATATACCTTGTGCTTGAAAAGTTAGTACTGTATAAATCAACTAGGTTGGAAAAGAACTTTTAGATCATCAAGTCCAACCATTGAAAAAGATCCCCAATGTGAGAATCCTAATGCTGACATCTAAGGTCAAGCAATAAAACCCAAGATTTATTTGAAGTTCTCATGAATTTTCAGATCTGGACCCAAAAAATCTGTGAGGGATGTCAAGATTTCTAACTTGTATATGAGGGCAGTATTTAAGGAGATGCTGGCGAGAGCAACAGTACAGAAACTTTTCAATCTTGTACAGTGCATAAGTGAATTAATATTTAGATCAGAGTGAAATTTTTCCGTTCTTAACATATTTCACAATAATATGTATCTCAAATGTGATGAATTTTCCCCAACAGATACCTTACAAGAAACAATCACCTGCCTGTTGTTACCACGTCTCCTTACTCATACAGATATTGCCAGGTAACACACAGGACAGGCATTCAAATTTAATGCAACAGAAACCTGTAGTGCAGCTTTGTTTTAAGGCACTTTAATAAAGTAGAATATCCAGAGTTCATTGGAAGTGTTCTTTAGAGTCAGATGTTTCCTGTTGCTGAAGATGTGTCCTGTTGTTGAGTGTCTTTTGCCTTCTCATAAAGGGAATAAGTTTGAACTTTGAACCTGGGTCTCCTATCAGTTGCAGACAGCACTGCACTGAAACTCTTCATACGGTTTCCTTGCCAAAACTTTCACTCCCTCTACTGCTGTAGCTTGCACATCCATGATTAGGAAGAGTGCCTGTGCTGTGCATGTGTCAGATGTATTCCTCATCTTAGATACTGAAAAATGTTAGACTGACATTGCTCGGACAATACACTTGAGATTGTAACTTCGTGTGGTGTCTAAGCATGGAACACTACTGATTGTTTTTCACAGAGTACATATGTAGGAGCTGAGATTACTAGTAAGAGTGAACTTTTATATGTTTCCTTTGACCTTCACTGATGCTGCATGATATGGTACGTAGGAGGTGTCAGAATTAGTGCCTTGAATTTTGAGTAAAAAATATAAGTAACTCAGAACATCTTTGAGGTTGCAGTGCAGAAGATGTTCCTGTATTGACCAGAACTGTTAATACAGAGCCATCTCACTATGTTCAGAAAAAGGTGGATAAGTAGGAAAACCAGTTGTACTTTAGAAGAAAGAACTTCGTAAAGTGGAATAAAGGGGGAGGTGGGGAGGATGGACACACAACTTCAATATGGAAGTAGGATACTTAATAAATTAGTAGCATGGCATTTATCATTAGACTAAATAAATTACTTAGCCCTTCACTAGATTTGTCTATAGCATGTAAAAGAAAGCATTAGGAAGTGAAGGGTGCCCTGTCAAGTAATTTGTAAGTGCAGGCAGTTGTTCCTGTGTTTTATCAAATCTGAGGAAGGATATTCATCCTTTGGGTATCTAAGTGAGATCTTTGTGAAATAGAACTGAATTGGTATAGTTCCTTTCAATTCCTTGGATATAAAAATAATCCAGAATGCTGCATGGTCATGATAAGTGTGGGTTTTTTCCCTTATACTTGTTTAATTTGGGGCAGGGGATGTTCTGAGATATATCTTCTTCCCAAATGAATTCTGACAATAGAAGTTTTCTGAGAGTGGCGCTGCTTTTGTGACCTTTGTTTTCTGATTAGATGAAACAGAAGATAGTTTTTATTTTGACTGGCCTTTTTGTCTCTAAATTATGAAGAGTTCTGCATTAAGTGTTCTTTCTCTGGTATATGTAATGTTATAGAATATTGATCTCAAATAGAAAATGATTTTTGATGGCTATTGGGGTGTTTGAGTACGAAGCTGAATAGCAGACCCTTTTCCTTATGGATGGTCTTCTAATTCTGCCAAAAAAAGCGGCACCCAAAATCTTTCTTTTAATTCTGACTTCAAAATTTTATTCTTTAATGTTGTTACTGCATCTGCTGTCCCCAGTTCAAGTGATGGAGCTCTGCAGCATATCTGGTTGCTGATCAAGCTCTAGAGGTAGAAATTACATTAAATGTATGTTGCAGTTCTGTAGGAGTCCATTTGAGTATCTGGAGAGCAGGGGTATGGAATGAGGAACTTCACAGTAATCATGCATACAAGAAAGCAATGCAGACCTCAGAGCTAGAGTCTCTATATGACAATGTGCCAAATTACAGCCTTATGTTGCTATGTATTATCGTATTCCCTGTTTGACTTGGTCTGTAGAGCGTATTTCTGTAATGGTATGTGGTATCAAGGCTGCGTTAAGCCTTTAATAATAAACTCTTATAACTCCTGTGGGACTGATGGTTTGTGGTTTCTCAGGACCACTTCCAAAGCAGCACACAATCATTTTTTTAACTGATTTTTTAATATATTTTTTTTTTCCTGGGGAAGTTGGTTTATTGCTAAAGTCTGGTTTTGTTTTTAAAAGAAAAAGGATAAAAAGTTATTGGTTCAGCTTCTTTGGTTTCCAATAGGATATGACAAATATCTGCAAATCCTGGAGGGGAAGTCAGTAAAAGGCAAAAAATGTTAGTGGCTTCTCAGGAGGACTTACTGTAGAAGTCATAGCTGCAATTCTGAAACAGCGCTTAGGTAAACATGCAAGTTATGTATATTGATTAAATGTGGATTCTATTTGCTGTTCTCATTCTCTGTTGCCACTGCTTGTTTTCAGTTTGTATATTGCGTTTTCATCAAGAATGAAATCAAAGCAAAGACAATATTTGGACTGGCAGCTGGTCCATGTATTTGCTCTTACATGATTTCAGGAACTTGACACAGTTGGGCTTTAAGAGCTGTTTCCACACATCTCTCGAGTGCAACACCCATGCATGATGATATTGTTTATCCTATGGTGTCTGTATCTGTTTCTTGGAGTATAAGACTTAAGATGTTTTCCCACATGTTCTTGTTTCTCTGTCTCCTACATATTGGCGTTTTGTTGGTCAGGATCATTACACTTTTAAGAAGACCCAAATCTTCATTTATTTTTCTGTTCAGAGACTACAGTAGTGGAAAAGATATGGCAATCTGTAAGGAACAGCAGTTTAAATAGTTATCTGGTGTCCAGAAATGCCTAGATCTGAGGTGCACAATGTATGTAGCCAGATGGGTAATTTAGTTTGTGCTGGGGACAGGGGAGTCATCAGGTCTAGAGTCATCCAGGCCCTGATGTTGACCTCAGGGTCAACAAAACAGGAGGATGGAATTGCAGGAGACCTTAGATGGAGGACACTGGAGTGGAAGGAAAAAATGTGTATGTGATAAGGGGTCGGTGACAGTTGAAGTGTAGCCTTTGCCTTGAAATACTATCAGTCCTTGTACCTGGGGGCTTATCTGGACAGTGATATAAGTGCAGCAGCAAAAGCAGCCACCTCAGTTTTGCAGGCATTTTTTTTTTACTTCAGAACTGTGCAAACTCCATTGCGTTCAAGGGCAAGTTCAGCTGTATGTCCAGTATGGAGGAGCGTTGTTGGAACAGAGTTTAAATTTGTTCCCAGAGCTGCATTGAGTGTGTCTGCACAATCTGTCTTGGAGCTCCTGGTTCCTGAACCAGACAGGATGCTTCTGTTGGTTCTATAGTAGTGAGCTCTTCTGGAATAGGGCTCTCATACAGCATTACTCCACACTGCAAAAGGGCTTTGATGGAGCATGTTCAGGTAGCCTTGCACAGCAGTGTTTTTTGGGGATGATGGAGCAGATTCATGTGTCGGTCCAATTTTTGATGCTGTAGTTGGGTCTTGGGTTGGAAGGAAAGTGACCCACGGCATAGTCCCAATGCAGCTTTGACCCAAAGGTGACACAAAGTGACCCAAAGCAACTTTGCAGCCTGTGTGGTGAGGTCTCAGCCATTGTTATTCGTGGCACTGAATGCCACCTATGTAAGTGAGTGTTTCTGCTGTCTTTGCTGCTTCTGATGGATTGGATCAGATCTTTGAATCTGATTGGATCAGATCTTTGGATCTTGGATTGCATTTGGATTTTGCTGTATCTTGGGTTTTTTTCCCCCCTTTTAAACTGCTGTAACCACTGAAAAAAAATGATTGTAGCTAGCATGAAACAGATGTAAAAGGCTGGCATTGCGTTGTGTGCAGCCTTAAGCTATGCATATTGGCAAGTTATTGGATGTCAGATTTCATGATTTGGACATAAAGGCTTCAGTTAAGAAGGCAGTGAAAAAAACCTTTAAACTTCTTTATGGAAGTAGGCAGCTGAAAGATTAGGGACCACTCCTTCAGGCACGAACACTTCTTGGCACCTAAAGTGAGAGCAAGTGTTAGTGGGTATGTTTTACATTGTGTCTTATTAAATTTGGAAACACAGAGCTTTTTAAAGATTGCCTTTGAAAGACAGAGTGGACTCAGGGGCTTGGGGAAGGCGCTGGGCGCAGACTGTGCAGCCACTTTGTCTCTGCAAGAAAGTTGGGAGGATTTTGAACTGGGTGATGACTGGAAGAGGTTTGAAGCCTGAAGAAAAGAAACTTTTCTTATTATGTTCATGGAAGCAGGACTCGATGTATTTGCAGATAAATCTGGCTTGCCTCAAAGAAATGCTTATCTCCATGAACTTCTGACAAAAATAACCTGTAGCTCTGAATTTGGCTGAATGTGGATAGCTGGGTGGAAGAAAGGTGACACATGGTTATCTTCTCAGCTTTTTTCGAGTTTATAACTTCCTTCTCTTTTGAAGTGTCAATGCCAGAAATAATCACAGTGTTTAATAAAGATCCATGGCTTGTGAAATCACTTGTGGGGGCAGAGGGAGACTTGATCGTAATACAGGTTATTCACAGTGAATTTGATGTTGAAGCCATGAAACTAATAGTCGCATGGATGATTGAACTGGAAAGGGGAGCTCACGTACTTACTTTGCTTTTTGGTTTCTGTGAGGAAGATGATGTTCTCAGTTAAGGGAATGAAACATACTGTTTTTGTGGGCTGCAATAATGGTATTAATTTGGTGCTTGCAATACTTTTCAGCCATTTGTAGTTAGGTCCAAATATTTCATGTGCAGTGTTTGAATGCAGAATATATTGCAGGAAAATGAACAACATTTAAATTGGCATTAACTACAAAGCAATACTTTATGTTGATAAAAATCTCAACAGTTTTTTATAAGTAGAATCCCACAGAGATACTTCAGAATTAATTGATGGCAGATGAATTTAATGCAGTTAAAATGAATTAACCCCCTTGCCATTTAGAATAATATAAAGATGTCTGAATTTCATTCCCAAAAGAGGAAATACAGTTGTTAAGTCCAGATGGATTTTTATTTTTATTGGAGTAAGCTTTGAGACTAGTAATATCTTTTTTTTTTTTTTAATGTTACTACCAGAGTGCTGGATCTGGGGCAGCACAGGCCTGCTTTTTAAAAATTGTTTAAAATCCAGTTAAATGAACAGCTCTACGATGTTTATTTTGAAAATTAGCGCTTTCTTATTGAATTTGTAAGAATTTGAAAATAAGCACGGGGATGGTATACAGTATAGAAAAGTCAAGGGCTTGGGTCTGTGTCAGGTTGTCAGCTGGAATGTGGTAACTGCCAATGCCTGTGACTGTTGCCGGCCCGAATGTAAGGTGATGCAGTGGGAGCTTAATTGCTTTTCAGCATGCTAAATCTAATTGTGCTTGGGCTTTTTGCCTTGCAGTGGGGGCTTGCACCAAGGCAGCTGCTGTGGTTGTGGGATCAGTTGATCACATCTGAAGCTTGAGTTGAAAAGAGATGAAGTCATGAAAGAATTCAATCTATTTGTTTATTCAATCTATTTGTTTCTATTCTGTGTCAGCTTAAAGCTTCTGATTCCATAAAATTAGTCCTATTGTAGTGGTCTGTTCTTTGCTATGTTTTACCCATTGTCTTTAAGTTCTGGGCCTAAATCTGCTCCACTGGTGGTGTGGTAGAATTTACCAGACTTTCTCCTTCAGCTGGGATTGGCATCAAAGCGGATGGCTTACTAACAGGAGGCTTGCTACCAAAATAATCATTGGTTTGTCTCAAGAATAAAGCTGGAAAAACATCCCACCATTGAGCATGGTACCATATTGCAGCTCTACTTGGAACAGTATGTCAGATTATTACCGATAAATTTTGCAGACAGGTTCTAAGCTTGGAGGGTGGTCTGTGAGAAAAACGAAGGACTAATAAAGTTGTCTGGATCATGGGGTGAACTAAATGCAAGCAGACACTAAGGGTTGTTTTCTATGTGGCCAAATGTCAAGTTGCTTTTATAAAAACTAGGAACTGTAAACCACAATTGATGTAAACCCTGTTCCATCATATGAAACAGTGACTAAAAGTATCGAGTATTAACTGTTGAGCAAGAGTTGTCATTGTGATCATGGACAAAAGCTCCATTGTGATTCCCGGATGGCAAAATAAAAGGGTATCAAGTAAGGAGTTTTTTTCTTGATGCTTAGCTCATGTGCAATATATAGTACAAAGGTGAAGGACATTGATAAATTGAAATGCATTCAGCAAAGGAGCTACCAGTATGAGTAGAGATATGGAAAACATGGTGGGAACTGCAAAAAGCACAAAATACTTGGCTTAACAGTTTCAGGAAGAGCTGAATTGTGACAGGTGAGTCCCCTAAGTGGGGACAAAATATTGATAATACATGTGATAAAAAAAAGCTCTCCAGTGTAGCAGTCAAAAGCATATTATGCTTCAGTTTTGGTAAGGTATACCAAGCTTATTAGGCATAAAATGAAATTATTTTCAGTAATTTTTATTTTTAAATTGTAGCTACTTTATTTGGTATTGACGTCGTGATTTGCTGCATACTCTAGCATTCTGCCTTTCTAGATGCCTGTTGCTTTGTCTGTCTGGTGAAGAAGTTGTTCTGCTTCCTGGCAGAAAGGAGCTTAAAGAGTTATTTAAGCAAAATAACAAGAAAATTTTACAGCAAGAAATGGTGCTAATAAAAAGGGGAAAATGAACTTGTACTCTTGTGTTACAGATTCAATGGTTCTTTCCTTTGACTCCGTTGGACATACAGTAGGCTCAGGTACAACATTGCCTTCTTCTCTGTCTCCTACCTCATGACAAGGCTTCAACGTAACTTGACATGGTAGCCATGTTGGGAGGCAGGTCACTGAGTCAGACTTGGGTGGGTATCAGCGAGGTAGTCAAAGTGAGTAAATAGGTCCTGGAGCAGGCTGCCCAGAGAAGCTGTGGCTGCCCCATCCCTGACAGTGTTCAGGGCCAGGGTGGATGAGGCTTGGAGCAACCTGGTCTAGTGGAAGGTGTCCCTGCTCACGGCAGGGGTTTGGACCTGGATGGTCTTCAAGGTCTTTTCCAACCCAAACCATTCTATGATTCTACAGCTCCTAAGGGTAGTGGAAATATTAAGGGTCTTAGTGCAATGCAAGGATGAACACTTGGGACCCCTTTTGTTACCCAGCAAGGCAGATGACCTGGACACATTGTATGTGTTAGTGATGCGGTTTGTGCTTTTCATGTGATCACATTTATCACACCATATTCTACTTTGACACAAATCATGCCTGTGTTTTTCACAGCGTGAAGATGATGTCACCCACCAGCTGAAGAAAAACTGTTCTATGCTACTAGGAGAGTTTCTCAGCTAAACAAACAGTTGAGTTATTTGGGGAAACACATCAGGAATGCTTCCAGGAAGGAGAAGGTGAAAGAGTTGTAGCTAAATAAACAGGGCTGGAAACTTTTCTTTCTTGTTGGAGACTGACCAGCATTATCAAACCCCAAGGCAAATCCTGTCCAGTCTAATTTTCTTTGAAACCTGAGCATGACCTTTAGTTAAACTGAACTAGAAATAAAAAATTCTTTTGTGTGGCGTGCACTTCATGAAACCAGCACCTTTCCCTTTGGCTAAATGTAATGCATGAGCTGTAGCCAAGGCACATGATAGTGAGCTCAATATTTGATGAAATTCAGTTTATGGTTTTTGTATAATGATGTGCAAAGGAAAGGCTAAGAATTACTCTTAGAACTTAAAACACCTTCACATTTAGAGGATGGGTTATTTACTGTCTTGCAGAGAAGAAAATAATCCAAGTGAAGGTTTAGCATTTTGTCTTGCTTACTAGCCTTTCCTCTTAGGTTGAAAGGGGGAACATGCTGCCTTCCAACATAGCACCTGTCTTCTGCCTGTACAATCTGAAAGAGAGCCTGCTGCTTGACACTAACAGCAAAGCTTGAACATGGATTTCCAATTTACTAACCCCTAAGCTAGTGGAAGTAACTTGCTTTGGTTACAACACCCTAAATGCTTTCTGCTGTCTCTGCTTCGTCTCTAAGACGTCTGTCGGGAAATGGATCTATTATGGGTGCATGGACTGATCTCGGAATATCTCTAGAGTGCTGTATGCTGAGTGGATATGTTGTGTTTATAGGGAGAAGAAACCCTCTATTAATTCCTATCTACTATTTAGTATCAGCCATAACTGAAGTGTGTCTCTGCCTCCCTCCTTCTGTACTGGGTGATGGTTTCTTTAGCGGGGGGAAGTTGCATAGGTTTGAGATAAGAAATTTGTGAGTAAAATTCAGGGAAATATTTTTATTACAGCTGGGTAAGTCTGAATTGGCATACCTACAATACTGGAGTTATGCTGGTACAGATAAGACCAGAATTTGTCCTGGAGTACAACTTTTAAATATTACTACAGATTTATCTTTTCCCCCCCTCTGATACTATTTTGGCTTCTAACTGATGTGAAAACATTTAACCCTGTGGATAGCTTCCAGTGCAGCATACCTATGGAATTAATCACAAATGTTATGATGCTACCATTGGGGTGGTAAACTTAGTTATGAAAAATAGTTCAACCACTCCATGTCTTTTGGAGTTGCATTAATAGAGAGGGTGGGAGACAAGTTAATGTAGCCAGTGGATTGACGGGGCCTGTTTTAAAAGCACTGGTATTTGTTCTGCTTGTATACTGCAATTGGTTAGGAGCAAGACAGTAAAATCTGATCTTTTGTAAACCTTCCACTGCAAGAAGATTAAATTTCTTTATTGAAGAAATATGAAGAAAAGTCGTATATTTGAGAAGGGAGGTTCAGAAATGTCCTAGAGAGCTGTATGTTTATTAATTTCATATTTAGTCCTTTGCATTCACTGTGCTGCAAACGTTAACTTGCTCTGAACTGATATGTGTAATAAGATGCCAAGATGTGTGATATCTATCCAACTGAGGGATAGCTTTCCTTGTTGAACAGGAAGGAGAGAGAGAAAAACTGTGGCTATTCTGCTTCCGCTGTCCATCCCATCTCACCTTGCTGCAGACCCAGGAAAAGACAGAGCCCAGAAAGAACCCACAGAAACAGTGGCAGCTCCAGGCCCAGCCATTCCCAGTAGGTGATGTTTCAGGTTGGGGTAAGAAGGGACTAAAATTACATGCTTTGAAACAGAAAAATACATACACCATTTTCTTTATTAGTCAGAATTAAACAGCTGTGAATAATAGTCTCCCTGTTAAGATTTCATGCTGCATAAAACAAGTACTCATTGACTTGTATTTGTATATTAAACAGCTTCTTAGAATTGCTCTTTTTTAATTGTTAATCATGCTATGTGAAGGGCTGTATCTTGTTGCAGCTTCTGTGTTTTGTTTGAATTGACTGTCCTTATCTTGGTTTTCCCCTTAACTCTTTGTCCCACATGCAAATCTCAGTTTTCAGAGAGGCTGGAAATCTGTCCTTATGCATCTCAGATTAATGACACTCTCTGTGTTGTGTTCTAAGTGTTCAGATCATCTGGCTATGGAGCCTTAAAGTACTGCTTCATGGATTAGAGGACAGGAGAATCAAATGTGCTTGGAGACTGAACTGTCTGAGGTTCATGCTGTGGTCAAGCCCTTTCAAGTCCAGATGTTCTTGTGATTCTGTTCATGACTGCTCCTTCCCTTGAAAGACAAAGTTTGAGCAGCAAAGATAAATGTTTGATGTGAGGTCTAGGCCAGTGTTTCAGCTGAAATCATTTAAGAAAAGAAGGTGTCATGCTCTGAACTTGGGAAGCATTAAGCAGGGTGTTTGAGGAGACCTAGATTTCATTTGCTTGCCATAGACAGCTAGTACTCTTTTCCTCCCTACTCTCCTCCCAGTTGCTAGTAAATGCTAGTTGCTAGTAAATCAAACACTGGACCTTGAAAGACAGATTTATGTGCCTGCTATTTTTGTGCGAGACTTTTTTTCTACCTCCTGTGTCTGAGAACAAACAAGTTAAGTTTTTCTTCCCCAAGCCTCATTGGAATAGGGCTGCACTGAATGTGTAGCTTTCCCGTCTCTTAATGTGCTTGCTGGAAATACTGAAGCTCTAAATACCTTACAGCTGTAGGCTTACATTGTTGGAGATGTGTTTAGTTGCAGTACTGGCCACCAGTTGTATAGCAGTTGTTCTCACTGCAGGCTTAAAACATGGTAGTTTGAACATCTCAAGCAATCAAGTGTTATCTAGGTCTTGCTCAAATTGTTTGAATATTTTAACTGTGTTGCTTTTTTCTTTTCAATTTAATTCTTACCCCTTATGAAAAGTTCAGCTTGATTTATGCAAAGAAAATAGAGCTTCTGAAATTTGGTTTTGAGTAGCGTATCTGCTGTGGCTCATATAAGGATGCTGGAAAGAGACTGTAGTGATAGGACAAGGGGTCATGGGTTAAAACTTAAACAGGAAGTTTAGATTGGATATAAGGAGGAAGTTCTTTACTGTGAGGGGTGGTGAGGCACTGGAATGGGTTGCCCAAGGAAGCTGTGAATGCTCCATCCCTGGTGGTGTTCAAGGCCATGTTGGACAGACCCTTGAGTGACATGGTTTAGTGTGAGGTGTGCAGGGGGGTTGGAACTGGATGAGCTTAGGTCCTTTCCAACCCTAACTATTCTGTGGCTCTACGATTCTAGTTGTGAAAGCCCCCATGCATGACCATGCTTCCAGATGCTGAGCTCACAGTGATAGTGGAGTAACCATCTGAGAGATTAAATCCCTGCTCATTTAGGAGTTTGCTGTTGATAATTCCTTATGCTAAAGTCCTTAACCACTGTGGGAGAAGCTGTGTGAACTATGAAAGAAACATTATCTGTTTTCTTCAGCTGCCAAAGATGCTCAGATAATCATTTTGTGAAAGAAGAGAAGAACCCTGTGTCTGTCTCAGTTCCAGAGTGAATCTAGAGACTGCTTGCCTGTGTTTTGGATGGAGGGTAGGAAAATGAACACAACTGAAATTGTCACATATCAGATTGGTAGAACAGTGACAGATTCCTAGCATGAGAGAGAAACACTGGTGACTTGTAGAAGATCACTGGCTGTTTTTTGGCTTTATTGATGAGAATCTGGCAATGTAGGTGGCTACAATTACAAAGTATGATCATTCCCAGGTTTCTAGGTTAGTGGTATTTAAGTTAGATATGTTAATAGAATTTGTGAGGCTCTGGTATATCATCTTGGTTTGAGAAAAACAATTTTAACTTACATTTGGAGCTGATGTGGTTCTAACTTGTTGGGGTCTTAGAGTTGAGGGTTTTTTCCCCTGAAATTGATTATCTGTCTCGTTGCTATGTGGTAGTGACGGAAAAGGAGAGGTGAACTTATTATGTTGCATTTTTCTGCATTCCAATAAAACAGAAAATAAATGGGAAAGATTATGGGGTTTTTTTCTGCTTATTTTAGTGGCTTTATTATTTTCACTCTTGATTAATGAAGTTCTACTTCGTTCTTTATTTCTTTGAGCTGTGGGAGCTGCTTGAATCTTTGCCAATGACTATCATGTATTGGTTGCATAGTCCTTACATACCTTTGCCAGCACATTCAGTATCGTCATCATCTATCTTCTATTAACTCTCTATTCCTCCAGCTGAAAATACAGCTGTGAATGAGTTGAGGTGCAAATGCTAAGAGGTGTCTTAAAGAATACCTTGAAATGAAAGTATTTTGATGGGATTTTTCTCTGTCGTGGTGTATATCTGCATCAAGTCAGTGCATCTTGTAGGTCACTAAAAGCCAATATAGATTACTGTTCTGTTAATATTGTTCTTGACTTTCATTAGGAAATACGATACAATTTCTAAAACAAAGAATATGCCGGAAGATGCAGTAGGGCAGCATTAACTCCATTAGCTGAGTGGATATGTGGTAGTAAATGAAACAGCTGTTTGGGAAAGGTTGCAGACTGGCTTTAAACAGATGACTCCCTGGGAAAAGAAAAAGGGAGTCATATGCAGTTCATAGGAGGGAATTTTTCATCTTCCTGTTGGAGTCTTTCATAAACTCAGCTTTAAAACAGTCAGTTGCTTTTCTACTGTTGGAGGTTGCTGTAGTTTTATTAGGAAGAAAATTGTGAGGAGTTTTGTAGTAAATGTTAAGGCAGCCAGGGCCTTTTAAAATGTAGTATGCTAGAATGACTTTTTTTTTTTGTTGTTGTTTTTTGTTTTAATATACCTATATTGGAGGTAAGACAGGGAGGCAAAAGACCTTCCTGACCCATACAGCACTATCTGCAAGGGATTGCTTTTTTATTCTTTCTGTGCCTAGGGGATAAATAATGTAGTTGCAGTGTCTAATGAAGGAGATCTCTCTGGTGTATTGCTTTCCTCAGGCTGTAAAGCTGGGCCAGATGTCTTTGGGGGCCCCAGTCAGGAATTACAGGCTGGGGGGACCACCTTGAATGTATAGAGCTGGAAATTACTTCCTTTCACTGCTTAATCTGAATCAGTAAGTAGTACCCTCATGATTGTCAGTGTCACCAGGGCATGCCAGGTTTGTGACTGGAGACAGATTTCTCCTTTCACCATTTAGAACTCACAGGTTTGTATTTCAGCTGTACCGACAGTGCTTGCTGTATCCGTTCCCATCAGATATGGCTGTTGTCATCAGGTGCAGTAGCTGGAAAATGAATATTGAGCTTGGTGTAGCAGGATTGGTGTTTTTAGATCAGTTGCACAGTCTGTGAACTTTCTTAAATAGATGTGAAATTTCAGGTTTTGCTGACAGAGTAGTGTTAACGAAGTTCTTTTGCTCCCCAGAAAAAAAGAAGGCAAAAGCTTTCTTTAATGTGAGGCTACATTAGAAGTTATTCAAGAATCAGTTTTTTGTATACATGGTGGGAATGTCAGATGGGTAGATAGTGCTGTGCAGACATGGACTGGGGAGGCATGTTTCCAGTAATGGACTACAGAAGTCACTTCTGCTGCTTCTGTGTATTTTTACTGAGCAGGGAAGGGCCCCAAGAACTGGTCTAGGGTTCTGGTCACCAAGAACCCTAAATCCTAACTTACCAGTATAATTGGGATTCTCCCTGATGTCACTTCGACAACCTGGAGATAAAGGCATTAAACTTATATGCAAAAGAGTAAATGGGTGGGAGGGGGGGTTGTGTGAGGAGGAAGCTGGAACATAGACAAGTTTGCCATCTATGCAGGACAGTGCTGAAGAGCCCAGGGGATCTCAGCTGTACCCCTTCTGGCTTTGCAGTCTTCCCCCAGCCCAGTTATCCAGCCTCAAAATACTGCTTTCATCAGTAAGTTCTATCACTGAAGAGGTTAAAGTGAAAATCCTAAGGAAAGGGTGCAATATTAAGTCCTTGTTTGTCCGGTACTTTTATTGTTGCTCAGTAATCCTAAGTTTAATCCTGGAAGAAAATCTTTCTTTTGTCCTTTTCAGTTGATCATAGAATCAACTAGGCTGGAAAAGACCTTTAAGATCACCAAGTCCAACCCCCCAGGACTGCCAAGCCCACCACAAAACCATGTCACTCAGGACAAACTGATCTCCCTTCAAGATTTCTCCTCATGGCTGCCTCTCATGATCTCCACTTGTAGCCACCCCTCATCTGCCACTCACAGTTGCCCACCCACACTGTATGGCTGCCACCCCTACCCCCCCATCTCCCATTATGGCTGCCCCTCACAGCCCACAGCTGCCCCTGCTTTCCACTCATCATCTTCCCTCATGATGTCCCCTCACGGCTGCCCCTCACCTCTCACAACCACTCCTCACATCCCATGGCTGCCCTTCTTCTCCCCTCATGATCTCCCCTCATGGCTGCTCCTCATACTCTTCCTTCATGGCCACCCCTTCTCTTCCCTAACAATCTCCCCTCATGCCTGCCCCTCCTTTCCTCTCACAATCTCCCCTCATGGCTGCCCATCCTCTTCCTCTCATGATTTTGCCTCATGGCTGCCCCTCCTCTCCCCTCATAATCTCCCCTCATGGTTGTTCTTCCTCTCCCCTCATGATCTCCCTTCATGGCCACCCGCCCTTCCTCCTCACAATCTCCCCTCATGGCCGCCCCTCATTTCCCCTCAAGATCTTCCTTCATAGCCGACCTTCCTCTCCCTTCACGATCTCACCTCACAATGGTCCCTTAACCCTCATGGCCACCCCTCTTCTCCTTTCATGATCTCCCCTCATGATCTCTCCCCACAACCACCCTTCACCCCTCATGGCCACCTCTCATCTCCCCTCACAATCTCCCTTCATGACTGTCCCTTCTCTCTCTCATGATCTTTCGTCATGGCTGCCCCTCCTTTCCCCTCATGATCTCCTCTCATGACTGCCCCTTCTCTTGCTCAGCTTCTTCCCTCATGGCTGCTCCTCTTTTCCTCTCATGATGTCCTCTCATGGCCACCCCTCCTCTCTTCTCATGATCTCCTCTCATGGCTGCCTATCCTCTCCCCTCACAATCTCCCCTCATGGCTGCCCTTCATCCCTCATGGCTGCCCCTCCTCTCCCCTCAGATGTCCCCGTGTGCCCGTTCCTCTTTTCTCCTCATAATCTTCCCTCACGGCTGCCCTCTCTCTCCCCTCACGATCTCCCCTCACGGCTGCCCTCTCTCTCCCCTCACGATCTCCTCTCACGGCTGCTCTCTCTCTCCCCTCACGATCTCCCCTCACGATCTCTTCTCATGGCTGCTCTCTCTCTC
>WYDI02026673.1:0-28827 GCA_009867235.2 Psittacus erithacus | reverse complement strand
CACGCTCCTTTTGATGCAGCCCAGGATACAGTTGGCTTTCTGGGCTGTGAGCGCACACTGAAGCTGGCTCATGTTCAGTTCAGAATGCTTAAGAGATCTAATTTACCTTCTTTCCCTTTTTTTTTCTTCAACAATTTATTATTACTAGCATACTGGGTCTTTAAAAGTGTGTGGCTTTAATATATCCCATTTTACACTTTCAAAGATCTTGTTTTCTCTGTAAACACTGTGAATTTCAGGGCTGCTGAGTCACTAGGGTGTAGGACGCCCTAAGTGATTTACAGCCTTTATTCAGTGTCACAGCTCAAGGAAAGGGGCTGCTCATGTTTTCCAAGCCGCTGCAGAAGAGCGTGCAGGTACCTGACCTGAATGACCAACCAGCCAGGGCAGTTGATTCCAGTCCAATTTTTGAGTTTCAGGATAAGACTTTCCAGGTGACAACACTGTTTTTACAGTTAAATTCTGTAACTCCTGCTCATGCATAAATTGGTATCTGACTCATTTCAAGTAGAACACAAAGCCATTGGGTAGCTGTTAGTTGGCTGCTGCTGTGTTTCACAGAATCATAGTCTGGTTTGGGTTGGAAGGAACCTTAAAGCTCATCCAGTTTCAGCCCCTCACAAGGGGCAGGGACATCTTCCACTAGACCAGGTTGCTCCAAGCCCCGTCCAACCTGCCCTTGAACACTGCCAGAGATGGGGCAGCCACAGCTGCTCTGGGCACCCTGTGCCAATGCCTCAGCACCCTCACAGGGAAGAACTTCTTCCTTACATCTAACCTGTGTTTACTTTTGAAGGCAAGTGTTTGTCCACTCCCTGTGGAGTTGTCATACATCCTCAAAACCAGCATGACTAATACTGTAGATCCTTTTTTTTAAAAGCAACTTTAAGTATTCTTTTTGTGCTTTTTTTTCTGACGCTGCTAAGGAGAAGCAGAACATAATGTGGATGGATCCCCATGCACATGACCACATATTTGGAGAGAAAAAATTGAGTAATAAAACGTTCATCTGTTTGGCTGAGATGCATTTGGCTTAGCAAAAGAGCACTGAGAAACATCTGTGTTTGGGAGAAGGAAGCAACAAAAGGATAGAATAAGGAATTTATTAAGAGTAGGGTTCAACATGCTTGCTTTGCTTCTAGCCATGGGACCAGGTGTTGGTTTTATTTCTGAAGTTTAAGACTGAGGCAAGGAGAGGAAGTTTGCCTCATTTAAGTAACTACTCAAACTGTGTTCCAGCCCATTCCTTTTAAACCTTAATGTGCTGGTAAAGCTGAAAGCTTGACTCAGTAACAATGTGCATGGGCTGTTGCCTCCAGTCTTGCATTCTGGAGAGGTTTGTGGGATTTTGATTAAATGTGGCACATCTGCCAACTTCTGATACATCAGTTGGTTTGAAATTGCCCATCTTATTTCAGTGCACACCAGTCTCACTTTGGCTTTCAGCATAGAAGTACATCTTTTGTGTCTGCGTGCCCATATGCACACGTTTTTGGAGGTGGCTAGTTTGCTACATCTTGTATAGGTTACTTCTATCCTTGCTTCTCACTGAAGACAAGAAAGATGAAAAGGGGAAGACAGAGTGGATTATGAGTACATTTGAGCATATGGAAGTAGCACGACGATGACACAATGAATCTGAGAGGTCTATGCTGTTGGACACATTTGCTTTGCACAGGCTGCTTGACTGGGAGGTGGGGGTAAACATAGACCACCACTACTTTCATAGCAGCATTATAATTGAAGTTGCATTGTTTTTTACTTTTTCTGTAGTCATAGGAATACTTTATCTGAAATCAATTCCCCTGCTTGCTAGTTGCTATGTTCTGCCCTGTTTTCAGTGTGGTTTGAAGTGAAGTAAAATAAAACTATTAAAGGACGTAGAACTATCACTGATCAGACATTCTTGGATCCTTAGCAGTAGGTTTGTGCAGCTATGTCTTCTGTTAGATTTTTATATGATATATCTTAAGTTATGTTCCATGCTTATAGTGGTCTAGGTATTTGATGTACATTAGATTTTTCCTGATCCCTCTTCATTGCTCCCTTTGCGCTGCCTGATAGTTAAGACGTATGGGAATCCACCTACTTGAAAACTATTAATCACTTTAGAAGATCACCCCCAGTCCAGAATATCTTGTTTTCTTCGTCCATCTTTCAGTTCTTTTCTGTTGATACTGTTTAGTATACAAAGCACTAAAACAAAAGGAAAGGAAACACATCATTTAATGTTCAGAAACACACAAGATACCTACATTTTTGTGACTGCTGGTTGTCCTCTACCTAAACAGAGATAATATTTTGCATTTCTGAAATGGAATACTTTGCTTTCAAACTCCAAAATATTTTTTGTAAGAATAAATTACTATTTCTTGCTTCACAAGGTTTAAAAATACTACTTGGCACAATGTGAGTTCCTCAGCTAGCAAGAAACCCGTTTTGGATCTGACATTTTATAGATGTGATTATGCAATCTCTGTAATTTAAATTTAAATCTGATACATATTTGGAGAATGATCTTAGGAAAGTTATTGCGTTTACCCCAAGTGGCATGAATGAGAGCAGTTACAAATTGGAAACAGACATGCATTTTCTTTTGGTCAGACTGACATGAAAAACATTGCACTTGAATTTAACTGTTTCAGGCTAAGGTGTTGGAACTTGAATGAATGTCTTTATTTTACATTGTAGTGGAAAAAATTTCAAGTGAACTGTTCTAAGATGTAACAATCTGACTCTTACACTTTTAATGCCATTTTTCAACTTTACCACCATTAAATTTCTAATCCTTACAGCATAACTAGTGAAAAGAGCAATCCAGAAGAATGGATTGTTTTGTGAATCAGTATATTTATTGATATATGTTTACTTCTCTTATAAAAAGCTGAATAGCATGAGGAGGTGTTGACTCATTTCACTGAGCTGCAGTCCCTTGCTTTAAGAAGTTCTACACATTGTTGAATATAAATATCATGTTCCAAGGGGTATCTAATCCTCTGCATTATGTTTCAGAGTTTTCTTTTGTGTTGAGTAGTGCCTGCTGATAATACTGATACTGTAGTCCCATTAGAAAACATCTGTATTCCATGAGTTTGGTTGTCTCTGTGCCAGGGTGAAATATCCTACACCATTCATTTATCCTTTTAACATGCTGAAATGTACAGCTGACCTGAATCCTTTCTACTCTTTAGAAACTTGTGGTGGAGAATGTTGAAGTTCTCACACAAATGAGGACCAGCTTCGACAAGCCAGACCAGATGGCAGCACTCTTCAAAAGATTATCATGTGGGTAACTAGCAAGGTCCTAATAAAGATACAGAATTGGGTTTTTATGTTGCTCTTTGTAAAGAAAATGAGAAAAATTGCTTTCTCTGTATGAGGTATACAAAAACAGCAACAGGAAAAAAAAAAAGCAGTCATATAAACCAGTGCATCTTTTAAAACTTTTCTAGTCTTTTCATGTACAGACAAAATGAGATTTAGTGTTAATTAGTGTTAATTTAGTTAATGAGATTTAGGGCATTATAGTAGTGGTGAGCTTTGAGTGTCTTTTCAGGGATGATAACATGTAGCTGTAACAGCAGTAATCTGCAAACCAGGTGCATGGCTGTAGGAAACAAATATAAAACACAGGCTTTTTTGACCCAGGTTTCTGTTCTGATTGCAACACAATGTAAATTATTGCATTCTTTTGAGGGGCTTTAACAGGTAATTAACATAAACATTTTAAATGAAAATAATTGCTGTAGACATTTTTAGCCTCAAAAAACCACAGAACTAATGTTGGCATTCAGTATTGTCAGCTGTGTGTAAGGAGGTTCATTCTAATAAGTGGTTAACAGTGGTCTTCTGAAAATCCCGTTGTCAACTCAGCCATAAAAACTTGCTTTAGCACTGTTTATTTTGGGTCTTTTAAGGAATGCCATTGTTTCAGTACCTTTCCTTTTTCAGTATTTTGGTGAATCTTTTCTTTCTGTTTTACGAATAATTGAGCTTGTAAAGATCAACATGTTCTTGTTCACTGTTGTTCTTCTTTCTCTTCAGCTGTTGACAGTGTTCTGAAGAGAATGACGATCATTGGTGTTATCTTGTCTTTTCGGTCCTTGGCACAAGAAGCACTTAGAGATGTAAGAAATAACTGAATATGTTCTGAATAAGTTTCATTGGGTTTAATGGAATTATAGGGTATTTGAAGCTTCACTGTTTAGAAATGCTATGTCGTAAGAGGTTGGCATGTGGGTAAAATGGCAATACTCAGTCATAACTGAACTCTAAACTGGAAGTTGGGGATGGGCGAATCTATTTTTTCAGTACTGTTCAGAGAAATGTTACATTAAAACAACAGGGTTTAGTTTGAGCATGCCTCAACACATAAGTGTTTTCTGTGTTTAGTACCTTTTAAAAGCTTTCATTTCCCTTTGTTTGCAAACAGCTTGATTTTGTGTTTATTAGGCTTTAATGTCTTAAATCTAAAACCAAATTAATGTGTAAAATAAAAACTCATTAAAAAAATTCTAGTCCAGTAAGTTAGTGGTAGTGTCTAATTGATCATTAACATGGGAAGTATTTTTTCTCATTTTGTGTTTGTCTCTCTCAGGTCTTATCGTACCACATTCCTTTCCTTGTAAGTTCCATCGAGGACTTTAAAGATCACATTCCAAGAGAGACTGACATGAAGGTAATGTTTGGCCTAGAGGGTGATGGAGTCATTTTTGGAGCTTACTGAAAATACTTAAGGGGCAAGACTTCCATGCTTAGTGTGAAAAATCAAGAAACAAAGAACACCCTTTTGTTCCAAACTGCTAAGTAGTCCTGCATCTGCAGCCTCCTACTGTTCTGGGGAATAAAACCCAACAAATAACTGATAGGGTAAGCACGAGTCTCTTTCTGGTTGTGATCGCATTTGAAAACTTTGATGGAAAGAATTAAGAACAGAATTTATTATTACTAAGTGATAAAGAGAACAACACTGAGCTGCTTCCTACTGTGAGCAGCATAACTGGTAAAGCTAGATGTTTCAAGGACTCTGTGGTTGGAGCTCTATGTGTATAATAGCTGCAGGTCTGATTTTGACATTAAATTAAAAATTTGTGTGAACTCACTGTCTAAAATGTTTGGAAAAAAAGTTAGCAGCCTAAATCAGGTGCTTTGCTTCTGAATGGTAGCATGTTTCCATCCAGAAACCCATGCTAGTACATCACATGGCTCTTGGAGTGGTATGCACAGTACCTGCAGCCTAGCTTGTTTTTAACCTGTTACTGGCATTTAGGGCCTATGAAGGTTTGCAGGCTTCTTAATGGTAATGGTATCATGGCAGTTTGATTTGCAGAAAATGGGTAGTGTGATATACATTGTGCAACTCTTCATTCATTTCTACAGAAACAAGTTTCAGAAGTCTGCTCTTGAACAAAGTATGGGTTTTGAGCAACGGAATGTATTGTTATTCCTGAAGTTCAGGTTTACATGTTGCAGTTTACTCTTGAGGAAATAAACTGCAGTTCTGTTGGGTATGAAGATTCACTAAATAGAAAACATCTTTCCCCGGTCTAAAAGTTCAAGTCCATTATCATAGGCCTCATGATTTCAGAAGAGGGTTTGGCATTCTGTCTGAAAATGAGTCAGAGGTTGCATGAAGAATTCAAGTTACTTAAACTTCATGTGTGCTATTTCATTCCAAAATATTGTCATGTGCTCTTTGAAATTCTCAGTGCTGATGAATCAGCCATAAATGTTTGGTGTCCCAGAAAAGATTGGGATTCATATAATAGTAGAGGAATTCTGTGGAAATGCAGTGGAAAATTAAACTTAGAGGATACTGGCTCATGATAAAAATCGTATCAAAATTATGTAAGTTCTTTTCCACTTCTCAACTTTTCTGTAATTCTCATCTTTAGTTACAGGGTAAATCACTGATCACCAAAGCATCATGTTCCATTATTGAACTTGAGGAATCAGTATGCAAAAGAAATGAGAAGGGAAATTCACTGCTTGCTTTGCTTGATATTTTTAGAAAGACCTCCACGCCTCCTACTAGCCACTCTCTGGTATCGAAGGGGTGCTGAAAGATATGGTGGGGTAAAGGCTGCAACACTAATCATTGAAGGCAGTATTTTTACCATTGGTATTTTTAAGCTGATGGTAACCGATCACTTGAAACATCTCAGTGGATCTCCACTAAACACAGACACCACTAAATTCGTTTGTGTCAGCAGGTAGGAAAAAGTATAGTACTTGCTGCTTCTCTCCTGGAAGTCACTGGAACAATTGGATGAGGAAAAAAAGCTACCTAATTGTAAATGAAACCATACTGAGGACTGTTCTCTGCTTCGTAGCACCACCTAGTTGCCTCTGCTTCATGTAGTATCTGGCTGTTGGCCTTCTCTGGGTCTGCTGTAGTTCCGCTGTGATTTCTGAGTATACCTATTTTGTGTGTGTGTTTCCTAGTGCCAAGTGTCTCAAATAAATGAGTGCTGTGGTACAGTCCACCAGGCTGGTCACATGATACCAGCCACAGATGTCATGTCTTGTGGTGTGGCATGATGCCGTGTAGACTTGTTTGAGAGTGCATAGCTTGCTGCATAACATTGGAGGACTGTGCATGGAGAAGGAGCCAAACCTATGTAATCTTGTTCATAGTGGGAATACTGAGAACTCTTAACATGTACTACCCAGCCACTCTGCCCAAGCTTTGTCTTGAAAACATCCTGTTGGAAGGGCCAGAGCTGTGCTATGAGCCTGCTAACAATTAAGCCCTGTGGACAATCAGCAGCTCCTTGAGCTTTCTCCTGGCCTTGTCTCACAGAGCAGTACAATTGTAGGCAACAAAGGCTTCTTTTGGGACAATAAGTCAGGGTTGGGTTTTTTTCCCTTAAATGAAAGCATGTCAACAGACAGGTCTTTACAAGGCTTTGTACAATGTACAACTTACCGGGATAATTGCCCAATAAGTTGTAATTGGGCATATTTTAGGAGTTAATAACAGTAATTTCCTATGTGCTGAATTTACCAAGCAGAGCATAAATAGCTTTACAGCTGTTGATGGAATAAATACTTGTTATGAAATGTTATTTTTATTTTCATATCCAATGAATATATCTTATGAAATCTTATTTTAGTGTCCCTGAAACTTACGATTCGGAGTAACTGTTGAAATGGGGGTTTCTTCTTTTATTTAGTTGGGGTTTTTAGTATTAAATTGTTGAGATGTCAACACAGGCTTTTAGAAACAGTTTTGCATTTGTTCCACTCTTGCTCATTGACCACTTTGTTGTGAATTAGCTTCTGTCCAGATGCTCTGGACTGTAATGCAGGACTGTACCCAGGCTAATATTATATACCCTGCTGATGGCATGGCATTTACTAAACAATACTGTGTGCTTTTCATATCAGAACTTGCCCTTGAGTAGCCAGGCTAAAGTACACAGATAAAGTTAGTCTGTACAATATCCCCTATATGCAACTGATAGAGCTATATGTGAGGGGTTATGGGCAAAATGTGACAGGTCTCAAATATGACACATTGCTTACGTTCCCTGTAGTCTTTTGTAATTGGTGTAAAGTTGCTTTTTGAGAGATTCTGCTGAGCTACAGCTTCAGGTACATTGTGGAAGATGTAAATTGGGAAAAGAGAACTGTGTGGGACGTTTGTTAATAGCAATAAAAGATACAGCCTGGGATGCGCTGTGGAAAATGGAATACATTCCAAGATGTTATTGTTAGGACCACATAGAGTCTAATTCTTGGCACTTGGAATTCCTGGACACGGAATCTGTATGAAATTTGAATGTTTTAAGATTTCTTTTCTTCCTCACTTTTTCATCAGATTGACTTTTGGCTTTTGTCTAAAAATGCTGTATTGGTAGGTGTTAGCTGATTCTTTACATCTAGTAAAGGAGAATATGTTAGTTTCTTTTGAACAGTAAAGAAAGATGTAGAAACGGCTGATTCAAAGTCAGGATGTTTGCTTTGGAGGTAATGTTGAATATTATACAAGCTTTGTTTGGCTTGAGACAAAGAAAATCTAATACAGTGCAGAAAGTACTGACCCAGCTGTTCAATGTAGGTTAGAAACAACCAAAATCTAGAGTCTCTTTACGTTGATACAGCCAAGTCTCTGCAATTCCTTAGTGCCTCAAACTCTAACATGAACATTTTAAACATGACAGATTCATCACACTTACACAAAAGCATTCAGTGTTGTACTTACTTTTCTTCTGGTCCTCAGGTGGCAATGAATGTATATGAACTGTCATCAGCTGCTGGATTGCCTTGTGAGATTGATCCTGCCTTGGTTGTAGCACTGTCTTCCCAAAAATCAGGTAAGAAGTTCCAAATTAAAAAACATAAGTGTTAGAATAGAGGGAGAAGAAAAAAAAATACTAAAAAAATAATGCACTAAGGCACAGAAGTTTCAGGTGCTGGGAGGAGACATCTGCATCTTGAGTCCTTTATATTCCTTTAGACTTTATAAATGGCAGAAGAACACGATTTGTGGCTGCTGCGTACTGGTGTGTTAGCTTGAGGATCTTCTCAACCACATCCAAATTAACTAGTTGACCTAGAAATGTATAATGGGTACATGTTGAAGTTGTTCAATAGCCAATGATGGAAACTTCTGTAATCTAAGGACAATGAAAATAGGACACTATTGTGAACAGTTATGGACATGACTAGTTTTGTTATAGATGTGTAATAGGTCTGTGTCAGGTAAGTAGATACTGGGAACTGAAATGCCAGCGCGCTGCTCTTCATGAACTTCACAACACTGTTATGCAAGTGTTAACATGGAGCTGACAAGGGGAAACATGGTAAAATAAACATGTTAATGTTCTAACATATATAGTGCTTCCTCTTACTTGCTTTAGAGCACCACTGTCTAAACTTTTCAGTTTTGTTTACTCTGGCAGGTTTGAAGGCATGAATTAAGACTCTTAAGTGCTCTTTGACAGTCTTCAGCTTTTTTCCTTACTTTATTGCTTTTTTTTTCCCCACTGTGTGTAATGGAAAGTTAATATTATTATCAGGTCATGAATGTTTTAAATGCTAAGTTGTTTTTTCTTGCTTTAATAGTAGTTCTTTTGGGAGCAGAAAACACTGCTGATTTCAAACGGCATTTTAACATTCAAACTTAAATGTCAAGCACAATTTCTTTGTGTACCTCAAAAAAAAAAGTGTATTTTATATACATTATGTGTGTAATATAAGTAGGTGTCATTTAGAAGATAACTAGAATCTGAAATGGCATTTAAAATAGATTATTTTCACTGTGGCTTAGCTGTGAAATGTTTAAACTAGGTGAAAATGACAGTGAATTTCTATGTATTTTCATGATGGGTTATGATCTCATATTTTGATTCTTACCTTTGCAGTTTGGGGTATTTGGTTTTCAGTAATTCAGTTTACACAGATTAGAGTACTGTATTTCACCAACTGTTGGCTGTTTCTTAAAGTAATCTCATGCTTGTGCATGGTGATGCTGCTGTTCTTGAAAACACAAGGTTTTAGTGTGAATTGAGGTGAGTGCTCATGTACCAAAGAGAGAATACCAGTGTAATGCTCACCTCAAAGCACATGAAAAAATACCATTCTGCTCAGCATATTAAAATCTGAGTAACTAAATGGTTAGAAGTGCTAGGGTGGCAGCAGCTTGCCTTCATTCTTACAGATTACAACCTGGAAATTAATTTTAAAGGTCTACCCTGTGTCTTTCGGCAAGACTGACATAATATTCCTCCTTTCACAATACAAACACCGAGTTTGTTGTTCTTGGGTTTAAATTTCAGTTTTGTCAAAATTTTATGTTCTGAACTTCCTGCAGTTGAAAGGAACTACTGCAAGATGACTTTTTTAATTAAAGAGCTTTATTGTTTTGTTTTTTAGAAAACATTAGTCCAGAAGAAGAATATAAGATTGCTTGCCTTCTCATGGTCTTCGTGGCGGTCTCCTTGCCAACTTTGGCTAGTAATGTGATGTCTCAGTATAGCCCTGCCATTGAAGGTAATGCAGAGTCAGCTACGTATTTGCTGGGGTGGTTCCTTCATAATAGTCCTGGTAGTCTCTTGAATACATTTGCTTTATTTAGTTATGTTTCGTAGTGAATAAAATGTAACAGCCAGTTAAATTAGCTCTTATCCAGGAAAGTTCATCTGAAAATTACTTTAAAAAGCATTTACTCAACTCTTATTTAAGGTAACTTTATATGAAGAACAAGCCTTCCACTTGAAATTATAAGAACAGTCAAAAAACTGCAGGGGGCAGTCTCATCCTAGTGTGTGGAATTGTTAGAGTACACATTCCACATTAATTAGTGTGAGACTTACTACGTAATAGTATAGATGTTTTTGTAATCTTTACGTTAGCTTTGGGCCAGTCATTTCTGTATTTAATACACTGTTCATATTACTAAGCATAAAAGTTTTAAAACAGAATCTGGAAGGTGAAAGCTGTATATAACAGAATTATACCCTAAGAGTAGGTCAACTTCCTTATTAAAAATAAAATCTTTGCCTCAAGGAAATTCTTTGCATGTAATCCACAAGAAAAAGTTCTCCTTCAGACAAAATTAAGTTGAAAAAAATGACTGACAAAGCTGTTCCAACACATACAAAAGTCACCTTTCAGATGTCCAAGCTATTTGCTTTGTGATGTGTATCATGTCTCGCATAAAAGACCATGTTTATTCTGCATCCATTTACTGGGTACAGCATGGGTTTTTTCCTACTACTTTTTTTCCCCTCAGGTTGCATTATTTTTAATCCAGTCAAAATTTAACTCTCAAAGCATGTCTGAACTTCTGAAAATTTAAAGTACCAGAACTTCTGAAAGCCTTCTATATCATTTATTGTGATATGCAAAACATTTTTTTTGAGAGACCCATGACTGGTTTCTTAAATGGGGTAAATTGTATTCTTCACTTTGAGAGATTAGGGATCTGTTAACTCCAAATGAACTTGGTTTAAGACCATATCTCTTAAATACTACTACTTCATAGTTTTGTAAAATAAATCCCCTGGAAGCACTTCGTGGCACCAGTTTCTCCTTCAAAAGCATCTTACCTACTGCAAAGTCTCAAAACTGGCCAGGTTTTTAACAGTGATTACATTTTCACATTCAGCCCTCCGCACCTCGCATGAGTAAAGTTCTCCAACAGGTAAGAACTCGTGCAGGCTCGTCTTCCTCAAGCTCCCCTCTCTTCCAAAGACCATCTTGGTCCTCAGGTTCTTAGCAGGCTGAAACAACATATAATTCTTATCTTCTGTCTGTTCTGTATCATGTAACTTAAATATTCCAGTTTCTGTGGTTTTTATTTACATTCAGTAACTTAACATGAAGTCAGGTAAAGCCTTGTTTTCGAGTGGGTTCTTTAAGTACAGTTGTTAAGATCTCATAAAACTGTGACTGGAGAGAAATAACATCTAGAACACAAATAAGCCTGTGTTAGGAGTTGCTACTGGTTTTATGGCATGTGGCCTCTGTATTATGGAATTCTTTTGTGAGTGGGCTGTTTTCTATTGAGAGGACAGAGTCTGGCAAAAGGAATACATGAAATCTGTTCACTCTACAAAACTAACTGAACAAACGGGATAGACCTTGTCAATCCTGCCTGCCTTGCATGAGGCTACTTTTTCTTGTGTTCTGCCCTTATTGTAGAACACTTGGCTTTAGATGCTTAATATAGATGCTGTTTCCAGAATGAGAACTTCATAAATGCTGCTTTTTTTGAAGTAAATTCCCTGGAGAAATCCTGAATTTATCCATGAATAAGTCACGGATTTGAAGGAGTTTCAGCCTTCTAATCTGGCAAGGCATACCTCCCAAATACAAACAGTTCTTGGACAGCTTCAGCAATGTCTGTGTTCTCTCTGCCTACTTCAAGATTAAGCCTGTTTCTTCTGCTAACTCCAGATAAAGGCTCAGACTCTTTTGTTCCCAATAAAAAATCTGAACTGCTAGTCAGATGTCAGGCTACAGGGCTAATTTGTTGTCTAGAGGCTAGAATATAACACTGGTCTGCACGAGACATAGCCGTTTCTAAATACTTGAAACCTGTTGGAAGACAACAGTTTCTCAGCTGAATTCCCTTGCAGACTACAGTCTGAGACATAAAAA
This sequence comes from Psittacus erithacus, assembly GCA_009867235.2. NCBI lineage: Eukaryota > Metazoa > Chordata > Aves > Psittaciformes > Psittacidae > Psittacus > Psittacus erithacus. Next base: position 16,719 of record WYDI02026673.1, on the reverse strand, counting down.
TGAAGTCACTTAAAAAAAGGCAGCCACTTCGAAAACAAATACGGATTTAAATGGGCAGAATTAAACACAACAGGTGTTCTTGACTGGTGTAGAAGGAGAGGGATTCTGTGAGTCTTTTTTGGACTAGCATATTTATGCAGCAGTATAAATAGGAGGTGGAATAGGAGTATCAACTTGGGGGGAGGAACAAGGGGGACTCCTAGGAGAGATCCACAAGGATCTTCATTGGGACCTGCTAATCAGCATATTCATAGGCAGCTGGAACAGGGGCTGAACAGTGAGGTGACAAAATTTTGGCGTCATATAATGTTATTGAGGGTATTAGGGGAGTGAAGAGCTGCAGGCAGATACTATGATGCTGAGTAAATTGGGCAATAAATGACAGAAAAAAATCATTTTCAGTAACAATAGTGATCGTTTTTCATGTGTACAGTGATGGGGTCTAGCTGACCTTGCTGTTCAAGTAGGATTTTGGAGTTAAGATAAATGACTGAAAAAGAGTTCAGTGCTCAGCAATGGTCAGAAAGAACTAGTAAGAACCAGAAGTGCTTGTGTGCATGAATACTTGTTAGCTCCTTCAGAGACCACCTTTTTTCCATATGCTAGCACTGTCACAAGGTACTTGCCCAGGTGTTTATTAATTTTGTTTTAAAGTGGTAGATTTGGCTTAACTTTGCCTGGAAGAGATACCTACTGAGGAGCAGTTGTTCTGCTCTCTTTGCAAACTGGTATAAACTAATCATCTTCCAGGCCTCTGAAGCCTGGGTGAACTTTAGGCAAGATGTTACGCATGGCAATGAGCAACTCAACAGTTTTGTTCTCCAGTTCCTGTAGGTGTCTTGGGTGAATGCTGTCTGGGCATCATGCCATGTTTATCTACACAGAGGAAAGAAAAATAGCCAGTTAGCTTGAGAAAGTCCTGCTTGCCATGTGGCTTTTTAGCCTAGTCAAGTGGTAGTACTCTCCAGTTTTGTAGAAAACAAATAAACCTCCTAAATACTATTTTTCCTGATTTCTAAAAACTACAGGGATCTTTGTCAGGTTCTTGTGACCATTACAGCATTCAGAAGGGAGATCTGTACTTCTGGTGGCTTAACTGTTGCCAAGTTCAGTGTGAAAGAGTACTTTGCTCCCGCTGTGTAAAATGCTAAACATTTATCTTTCATTGTGACAAGTTAATTTACTTTTCGGTGATATTTTCCAAAGCATACTGTTACTTTTAAGCATAATGCTGAGGTAATTTGTATATGTTTTTGTTCAGGGCACTGCAACAACATTCATTGCTTGGCAAAAGCTATCAACCAGATTGCTGCAGCATTATTTACCATCCACAAGGGAAGCATTGAAGACCGTCTGAAAGAATTTTTGGCCGTATGTATAACTTCATTTCTAGAGCTACCCTCTCCAAAAAGAGGGGAACAAACTCTCCCCCCCTAATGCCCCTCAATCCATACATAATCTTATCATGAAATTATCCATGTGTTTGTCATGGCAAATGTTAGCTTTACAGTGGCAATCAGCCATGAGTAATCTTAATCACAAAGGCATACTATAAAGATTTAGATTAGCATGAATGATTATTAATTAACCAGCATTTGCTCCAATAACAGTACTGCTTCATAGTGTTTGTCATGTTACTTAGTTTCCTGTTGTTATAGATGGCAGAGAAACTAGTTATTGTATAATAAAGTGTTGATTTTTGACTAGGAGAAAATCAGTTGTGGGTAAGCTTTTGGTCTGGCAATAGGGTAAAATTCATTTGTTAACAAGAAAAGTATCTGTTGACTTCAGGAAGTATTTGAAATTCAGGTAGAAAATGCAATGCTAATTTAGGACACAATGCAGGTAATTTCTTACAAATCCGGGTTTGGTGCACAAGAGAGAAGCATATTATTAATGCAGGTCAATATGTAGATTAAATCAAGTAGCAGTCCTTTAGCAACAGTCAGCTGTGCGTGATGTTGGAAGGTAACAGCAGCAAATCAGTACAAATGTCATAATGTTTATTTTAGTATAATCTTTAGTATTTTCACACATACAGTCTCTTACATTATGTGGTCCTTGACTAGAAAAAGAAATGTACAGTGCAAATAAAATCAAGATTCTGTCTTACAGACTTTTTCACATGATGGTTGGACTCTTTAGTTCACTTTTTCAGGGAAGGTAACTCCAGAGTGGCTCTTGAGTTTGTACCTTTTGACATGTCTGCCCTTCTGAAACAGTAACTCTCTGATGGCAGGATGTTATGGGGATACTTGGGAAGGGGAATTTATATGCTTCAGAGAAGGTTAAAAATCAAAGCTGCTGAAATCCTTAGTGAAACTTAGGAAAACAAAAATCCAAACCCTTTAGGTGGTGGTGATGCATTTGCAATGCAGTTTTGTGTGCTGGTAGAAACAGAATTTTTTAAGTGGCTCTTAACTAGTGAATACTCAAAGGGACACTAATGGCTAAAACAGCAGCTTCACTTGAATTTCTAAGAATTACTAGTGATCTTGAGTGATTCTTGATTTTTGCTGTTTGGCTTTGAAATGTGAAAAACTATCACCTCCCTCTTCATTTTAGATGCCTTGCACACTTAAGAGGGTGGGATAATGGCAACTTTCTGTCCCTAGAAGTCCACAGAAAGACATTTTTCTTTTTTCCTTCTTTTTTTTTTTTAATTCTACTTAAAAGCCTCTTTCACTCATTGCATTTTGTAAAAAAGAAAAAACCTTTGGCCGTTGACCTTGTCTAATGCAACTGCTGGCTGTAAAGGATGAAAGAGAAAGGGTTGTGTCAAGTTGCATGCATTTGACAAGTGAAGGAAACCAGTATAGTGCCATGTGATTGAAACACTTTTGATATGAGGTTTGCATTTTTTTCAGTATTTACGAACTGGTTTCAGACCACTGCTTTTACTGCACCAACCATGACTTAATCCTTCGGATATTTTGTTAATCTTTCTTTTCTAACACCTTTTATATATCACTTCCTGTTAGTCTGAAAGAAAAACACGTGTCTTGTGAGGAAAATGTACTGCAGGAGATGGTCCACCTTCCTGTCAAAGTTAATTAAATATAGAAAAAAACATATGTCTGCAAATGACCTAGTTTACCATATTCTGTCACCCTGAACTTGTAAATACCTAAGTACGTGTTAGAAGTTTCTAGGATATCTTCGAAAACTAGTATTTGTTGAGTTGCTCATGGTCTGATAAAATACTGTTCATTTACATTGAGGATGACATTTCTTCAATTGAAAATACAGCTTAGAAAGTAGAACTCAATCTTCTATTGCAAAATGAGTTTAACTTCAAACAGTTAAAATCTTCAGGCTCTTCAAAACTTATGAAAATGCAGTAAGTTTATCTGCATGTTGGGAACAACAGAAGCAGCGAGATCTTGATCCTGTGGGAGTTCTGTCGTTGATTTCAGTAGACTTCGTAATGGTCAACCAGTGATTACAATGAAAAGCTCTTCACAATTAATTCTGTCACTTTTTCTATTAGAATAGCATATACTTGTAATGATAGCACGACTAGAAATCAACAAAAATGGCTCACTGAGACTAAAGCCTGGTGATTGATTGTGTGCTCAGGCGCGCTGTCCTTGGTTGTTGCTAGTACAACTCAGTGTCCATTGGCTGGGATATTGGTTTCTTTAGAAAGGTTGCCTGTGTGTGTGTGTGTTTAACAAAACAACAGAAGCTGATCAACACATTGTTTTACTTATTCCTTTAAAATATGCATTTCGTGTAGCTTGCATCATCTAGTCTACTGAAGATTGGCCAGGAGACGGACAAAACTACTACGAGGAACAGAGAATCTGTTTACCTACTACTAGACATGGTAAGTGTTAGTTTTACTTGTGTTACTAACTGAAGGAGCAGGCACTGCATTGCATCAATTAAGAAGGGGGGATTGGGTGTCACCTTGGTGGTTGTAGCTCATGAACCAGTGGAAATAATTATTTATGTCATTCTTCCCAGCATTCTAATGTCAGGAATTAATATTTTTCATTCCCCCAGCACAGGCACACATTTGTACCTTTGTTGCCTAGACCATTGTATCGCATTGTTCCGACCACTTTCATTGTTCACTTACTACATACAACATTAAAATGAAATTTCACATACAGGAAGCACTGTTCAGAGTGTGTGGGAGAGAAACCTCTCTGTTCAGAGGTTTTCCTGTCAGTATTCTGTATCTTCTGGAAATGGCAAAGTGCTGTATATGCAGGAAAGCTGGATGACTATCTTTGAGAAGCAGTGAGTTTGTAGCACTCTGTTTCTCCCCAGCATTTAAACTTTGTGTTATTTCTTTTTGCTGTGAAACATGAGCGGTGTTGTGGGGCAGACCAGAAGTATCTATGTGAAATAGATTATCAGCAGCAGGCAGTGGAAGGTGTTCTGCAAAACCTCGTATTTCTGGTGTGTTTCAGATTGTGCAGGAGTCTCCCTTCCTGACGATGGATCTCTTGGAGTCTTGTTTCCCTTATGTCTTGCTGAGAAATGCATACCATGCTGTCTACAAACAAAGTGTCACATCCTCTGCCTAAGGATCTACTTAGTGGAGATAAGACATAGCACGCGTCTGTGTGGCCTCAGTTTTATCTGTAAACTGTGGAGCTATTTAACTTCATGGACTGATGAACAGTTTTGTGGATTATAAACTTTTTTCCATAAAGTTGTATTTCTGATCAGTGGTTTCTTATTATGGTTGTACTGCAATATAAGCTTGGTTGAGTTTAGGTTGCACATTCATGGAAAATCTCTTTTTCTCACTACTTTTAATTTTTTTTGTTGCTTTTTTTGTTGGTTTTTTTTTTTTTTAACTTTAGAGCATCAGTTATGTTTAAAAGATACTACTTCTGCTCTATGTTTTTTGATATTGATCATGCAAAACAAAAATTGCTTGTTTATTTCCCAGAAGAAAAATGTATTTAGTGATTATTTTAGATAGTGTAGCTTTCATCTGTGTGTAAATTATTTCATATAGGGAGAGTTATAATCTTGTACCTATTGTTCTTATTGAAAACAAATATTGGATGTGCATTTCTGTGAAGTAATTACAGCATTTCTAGCTTTATTTTGAAACATTCACCAGTCTACGTACTGACACTATCTAACATTACAAATGCTCTAGGACTGCTTATCCTCCCGACAGATCCTCTCCCAATCCTCCTAAACAACAAGTGGTGTTGTTTGTATAAAGCATAGTGGAATTTTTTTTTTAACTAACTTCTGTGGTGCCCTGTTGGCATTAACACTACCATTGTACCCTGCTGTATAATAAACATTCTTACACGGTTCTCACATGTTGATAAAATGTTAGCCCTTAACCACTTTTTATATGTTTTAAATTTTTGAAATTCAAGTGTACCTTCCATAACATACAATAAACACTAGACTGTATTATCTGTAGGTGAATTATTTTTAATATAAATGTTATCCTAGTATTTTAAGCTTAAACTGTACTGTTGTTCATTGATTTATATCTCGCAGCTCATTAAATATCAATCCTTAGAGCTTTTATGCGAAGGCTTCTTTTAATCCTTCCCCTTTTGGCTTCGGTGATAGTGAATCTTGTAAAAAGTTGGAAGAAGGAACTAATAACAATGTAAAAAGTGTCAGTTTAGTGCCATTGTTCTTTAAATCTTAATTTTGCATAATGAAGTGAGAAAAAGCATTTATACAGTACATAGCGATGCCAGTTGTACCCATAGAAATAAGTGTATTGTTGAAGTATAAAACTTGAAACGATCATAAAACAGGAGAGTGTTGCTAAAAGCGTAACATCAGGCATTCCTGAAGCAGATGTATAATAGGCCTTTTTCTGTCAGTGGTGCAAATTGGCATGCAGGAGAGCATTGGTTCATTTAGCCTGAAAGCTGACCAGATGGTTGTGCTCTTTAATCCCCAGCATATAAAAGCAATGTGTTTCTCAACAAGCTCTGGACATTGTATAGAGCTCCTGTTCTTGATGCAACTTCTGTGCATGCTGGTAACTTTTTCTGTTATGAAAGAGCTGTAGTGTGCTCAGTTACAATAGCTTCCTCTGTCCAGAGGAAGAAAGCACTGGAATAAAATTGTCCTAAGGAAGTAAGACAGTACATCTATATTTTTTCTAATTAATGCATTTTATGTTATAACCATGGAGTTGTTTTTAAATTGATAATTTTGTACTGTAACAAATAAGTTTGCTCATAAAGAAGTTAGGTCAAAAGTAAGACTTGAGAGTTCTATTCTGTAATATTTATGATCTAATATGTTCAAATGTCTTGATTTTAATTAAGATTTTGATTGTAATGTATTCTTTTGTGGAAAAATAATGCCTATTTCAGGACTGACTCTTGAAAAACTCAGCTTTAAGAAATAGCCTACTTTGTGTCTTTAATCTTTCTAAGTACAAAGCAGTTGTGTTTGGTCATTGACGTCGGGGCCCTGTCAGCTTTTGACTGAGGTGTCACTGAACTAAGCCTAGAAAATAGGTGATCTCTGACAAAGAGGTAACGAGTGCAGAATCTCTGCAAGAAGCTGCTTCTAACACAGATGAGATTAGTCATGAACCTGTTAGATTCAGTAGTTCCTGCGGGATCTCTGACATGATTCTTGCTATGCTGCCTGGCACACGAATGCCTAAGATGGTGTCTTTCTAAACCACCCTTCCTGCAAGAACTGGGAGCACACTCAGCAGGGAACCAGGAAATGGGGAGGGAAACTGGGGGAGAATTGTGTGGTCTCCTCCATGTCTTGGTTGGCTTTTCGAAGGGGGTTTGGGTAGAGGTGGAAGGGTGTCCTTGCTTCTTGTTCTCTGCTGCGTTTCTGTTGCTTCTGGTTTCAGCTGAGCTACTACTAAGCTGTTCAGGGTTCGGCCCATCAAGCATAGTCCTCAAGTCAGACCTGTGTCCATGCACTGCACAAACTGTAATAAGTCTTCTAAACCAAGTTTGTTGGGGAAGAAGGTAGAGAAGGAATTCTTCCTCCAGAGCCAGCAACACCATGTCCACAACTTAGTAAGTTCAGCTGCTGGCATGGTACATTGAAGCATCTCAGGTGGCCTTTGGTGCCTTTCCAGAAGTGTTTGTAATTCCTGCAGCATGAAGCACAGACGGCTGAGCTGGGCCCATATGGAGACACTTTGGATCAAATGTCTACCCGTGGGGGAGAGCTCTGCCTCATCTGAGAGAGAGCATGAAAGAAGAATGTCCTGTTGCTGCCCAGAAAGCTATTTTTATAGCTTAAAAAGATGTGCGCATTAGGACAAAATATTACCAATGAAAACAAGGGCTACTCTTAATGCGTTTTTTGCTGTAGCTGTTTGTTCTCTAGATATGAAAAGGAGTTGGTAACCAGACTGGAGACACTTGGATTAGACTGGCTTTGATGCACTGGGGAATGGCATTCTCCCCAGAAAATGTTGACAGGAGGCTGGTGATTTGAGGAAAGATAGGAGCCTCCTTCAGCAGGTCATTGTGGACTTGTATGACTTCAGAGCTTACCCATTCCAGATTCAAGAATTCTTGACAGTAAGTACGCCTTGCCTCTGAACTGTATGTGCCAAAAGTTTCCCTGGTCCTGGGATGCAGCATTTGTGTTTCAGACTAAAATGCTCTCAGTTGCTTAGCAGTGACTATTAAAACTCTTTAAGTTTGGCTGTGTCTGAACTAACGCTATAAGGTTTTTGGTGAATGGCTCTATCAAGCAGAAGCAAACTCAGAGCAAACATCTTTTTAACTCTCTAATACACTTCAGATACTACAGAAGTAATTTATGGTAGTTGCAGTCACTTAAGGACTGAATCAATACAGGGAAACTGCTTTCATGTCAGTCCTCATGGCTAGCCCTGAAACACCAACACAGCTGGCTGCACAGAGCAAGGTAACTTAAAAGACAGCCACACATTTGGTTCCATGGACGAGAACCACACTTCCCAGTGTTGTCAGAAACCGGTTTTCAAAAATACTGAAGTTCTGTTTTCCTTTGTTTCAAGTTCAATTTGTGCATCATTTCTGATAAAGGTAAATCCTCCCCTGAAATAACAAAAGTCTTCACTTGAATTGACCCATTCGTGTAAGCTTTTGTTCTTTGTCATGCTGTAAAGTCTGTGTTTGTACTATCACAGAGCAAAATGAAAATGGCCTCCTGACCTGTGTCCAAAACCATATTCATTTGCTGTTAGTCAGTTGTTCATTTGCTGTTCCTAGTGCTACTAGGTCAAAATGACCTGCTGCCTGGATATGGTGTCAGTGTCTTACACAGTTCTGTAATAGAAGATACTGGTATTAAGACGAGAATGAAAAGCCTGTGTTGAACTTACCATAATGCAAAGGGATTTGAGTAGTTTGAGGAGAACTCGATGGAGCCAATGCAGAGGACAGAAGACTTGGAAAGAGCAGCATTATTTCTAAATAAAAATTGAATTGTATGTAATTAGGACACAAGAGACCAACGAGGAAACCGTTCCTTGCACAGGAGAAGTAAAACCAAGAATGTACTGTAAATTACTTCTGTGCTAATTATGGCAATAGAAAAGAGGAGTGAAAAGGGAAGTAAGGGGGGACTTGAAAGTGGTGCTAAGCATGCTCAGAAAAGATGGGGAAGATGCTCAGTGTGTCTCAGTCCATTTAGTACTTCTGAAGTCGTCTTTGGCACTTCATGGATTCAGTCTAGATTGAAATCCCAGGTGTCAGAATTGCATTTAAAATTCTCGGGTGTCGTCTGTTTTCCACTCTGTGCAAAAGGCATTCAGCTTTAGGATCATTTAAATGAGGACAAAGGATGCTTGAAAGTGTAAAACTTAGAGTAAGGCACCTTACTGTGGGCATGTGTTTGCTAAGATGGAGTCAGCAAGGCTAGGCATGAACATCTCATGCCTATTACTGTGAAATACTGAAGATGGTCTGTGCTGTTTGGATTTGGTCTACTTATGTCTTTGAAATGGAAGATGCTGAGAATGATGTTTAGTGTTACAATGAGACCAGGTAGGTGAAATAGTTCATCTCAGCGGTTTATTTGGATAACAATGTACTTCAAATGGCCAAAAAGCAGCTGAGAAAACGGGCTGAGCCTCTGACACTTGCTTTAGAGGTGACTTTCTTCAGGAAATAATTGTACCTCTATTCTCATAACAATTTTGTTTTGAATGCCAAGGAAAGAGATGAATTTGCATCTCGTAAAAGTTCAGAGGGAAACCACAGTGACACAAGACTGTAAGAATGCATTTGTCATATAATAGTCAATTGTTTGCTGGATAACCTGTGGTGGCACAGGCGCTGGTTGAAAGTTGTCACAACCATTTGCTAAGGGCTGTGTGGGATAGAGTTCATCTGGGTTTAATTGGTCACCAGCAGGTGGACACCATCCTATGTGGATTGTACTGGTCAAGCTGACACTGGCATAGCTGCAGTAGGTATCAGATGCCTTTGAAGAAGGATCCTGGAACATTTCAAACCAACATCGCCTTAGAGCTGCCCAAAATCCCAGATCCAAGCAGCGAAAAGGAGAAGTTGTGTCTTGATGTTCTAATTTTGTCAGGAAGGTGATGGGGATGGAGAACAGTGAGTAAAGACACAGCCTTTGGCATGGTGCTTAGGTACCTGGACCTCAGCTTCTAGGTCTGCATGAAACTAAGGCCACTGATAACCCCTGAGGACCATCTTTAAACCATGATCCATGCTGCTGGAGCATGTGGGTAGTTGCAAAAGCACTGGAGCTGAGAAGCAAAGCAGAGAAAACGTGCTGCATCTCCCTGAGGAAGGCTACCAATAAACCATCCTATGGTGCTGGAAAATGTCTTCCTCTAAACTTGTGTTCTGATGATCCCAGCATGGTGACAGACACCCTGCCATCAGAGGATGAGCTCACCAGCTGTTTAATCAGTTCTTGGCAAGCAGGTAAAAATAAGTGAGCTTTTCTAAGTCACAGAACATTGATGAGGTTTGTTCCTGACCACTCAAACTTGCAGGTTCTTGTGCGTATGTTTGTGAGCAATACTGCTAAAGAAGGAGCTGTGCTTCCAATCTGAGTGAGCAAGCCTGTAGCTTCGAGGAGAGGAGAAGAGCAGCGTTGTTGAATGGACAGTCTGTAAACGTGGGAAACAAAACGACACCCTGGCTTGAGAAAAGCTTGTTGAGAGGTTGGTTTTATGGATCCTGTGAAAGCAATGCTAGGGCAGGGCAGAGAAATGGCCACGCTTCAAACCTTATAAATACTCGCTGAGAAAATGCCGCTAGCTTTTTGCCTTGGTATTAGTTGAGATATTGAAGTTTGTTGAGTAGAGAAGTAACTTCAACATGTTCAGCTCTCAATACCATCTCCCATTTCCATTTTTTTAATATCATCAGGGAACTGGATGAAGATTAACACATTAATAATTTTCAGGGCATGATTTTTTATTCTGCCTCAGCTAAAGTGTGTGTGTGGATTATGAACTATGATCTGAAAGTCCCAAAGGTCCCAAAATATCCCCCAAATAACTTCTTGTGGGGGAGGAAGGGCTTTAGCATGGCCCACTGCATACTTGGAAGTGACTGTAAATCACTGGTTGTGCTGAATGCTGTAGACTGCAGCCAAGGGATAAAAGATCTGGTGAGCAATGAAAGGGTTCTGCAGAAAAATGAGGTTCTGGGGAGAGGCTGGGTTGTGGATTATGTTTTTGTGTAATGACTTCACACTTCAGTGGTATATGTGCTTATAGAGGACCAGCTCTTCCTTAATTCTGGGGAGTCTTTCTATACCTATTTTTATATATATACATTTCTGTACCTACACCTTATGGGAGTAAGAATGAAGTGGCAAAATACAAAGTCACAGCTGCAGCCTCAGCAACTCTGCCCAAATTTAAGGCTTTCCAGTAAATCAGAAACAAGGCAAGAACCTGAGCTGTGAGGTTAAAAACTAGCATTGAGGAGCTCCTCATCTGGAAAGCATCACTGACTGTGCGTGGTTCCTGCTGCACGGGTCCAATGGAGCAAGTGAGGCATGCACCTCGAGCAGCTGAGGATCTGGACTGGGAAGAGTTAAAACCTTCTGTGTGTGCGTGTTGACTTCAAGTGGAATTGTTTTTACAGGATCTGATTTCAGAGTTCTCAGCTGCCTGCAGCATCTGCGGTTTGTGTGGCTTGCAGGTGTGAGCAAAAGCCCTCAGGAAAGGTGATGTTTCTCTTCCTGAACTTGCTGAGGTTCCCCTTACAGAGCCCTTTGTGATCTCACCAGCAACTGCTAAAAACAGGAGTAAAATACACATGAACCGTGTTGGCTTCTATTTATAGGTGATGCTTGGCCCTAGGGCATGTCAAGCCTAATCAGCTCCCACCGCAATCAGGGGTGAGACTGAGTTTCAGCACCTGGCAATATTAGGTGTTCCTGTAAAACTCAACTGTTTGTGCAGGGCTTATTTTTAGGCACGGGTGTGATTTGGTGCTTAATACTGCTAATAAATCTTGGTAAGTGGGAGCAAGGGCAGACTTGCACCATGCAATGGGAGAGGCTGTAAATCTGAAATAGTCAATTTATGGTTTAACAAAATTAAACTCGGAGTGGTTACGGCCTCTCAAATTATTCCTGCAGGGGTCAGACTAGAAATGCTGTGTAATGTATATGGTATTATGGAGCTTTGCAGGGGTTGTGGGTTTCTTTTGCCTTAAATGTTCCATCTGGAGGCAATTATAACTCAGAGGGGGTTCAATGGATTCTGTTGTGCCTGAATGGCCCACAGTGAGAGCGAAGGATGTCATTTTCATTATCTGCATGGTCACCACAATACTATCTAGTAATTTGTCGCATTAGAATAATGAACTGAATGCCTGCTTAAATTGAACACGTGTACATAGTACTACCATGGAGGCTAGCTCCCAGTCAGCAATACTTGAGCATCAATACTGTGATGCAGCAGCAGGTCCGCCCCTACAAGCACCAGAACTGCAATCAGGACATCAATTACATCTCAGTCAGTACAGTTGAGTGACTGTAGATGGTTGTTCTTCATCACTGCACTGGGGCATTGCTGTATTAACACAGAGGAGAGGTGGAATTAAGTGGAAATTGAGCTACTTTGCTCTGAAACACAGGCAAATGCTTTCCCAGTCTTAGGTCCTGCTCTCTCATGGGCTTATCCGTGGTCACACGCTTGGCTCCAGCATGGCTTCATGCACAGCTTCTGACTTAAATGGAAACAAAGCTGCATAGATGATGCTATGCAGAAGTACTTCTGCATTTTGAAATGTGAAAACAGTTCTGAATGGGATCACAGGCTGTAAGCAATTCCTCTACAAAGAAGAGAGAATTACAGGGGACATGATATTCAGATGAATTAAAGATTAGAAGCAATAAAAAGCTCTCTGATACGAATTTTGACTTTGGTGCAATGCTCATGGATTTAGCAACTATAGATTATAGACAGAAATATTTCCTCTGAATTTAAGATGTGCTCTCCCAAAGGAAAAGATGGAAGTTCCATCCATGGCTTTTGCTTGGCTGTGCCCTTAATACATGCTAAACCAAGGGATGAGGAAAGTTGTGGGCATCCTGATCTCAGCTAAACAAGAGACAGGAGTGTTTCTCCTCCACTATCATCACTTGTGCTCAGATTTGCACAGTATATTGCACTGACAATGAGCTGGGAGGACTCAGAGGAGGATTGCAAAGGCATGTCAGGAGGTTCAGCTTCTTGTCCTCTGCTTTAACTGTGCCTGGGTGCTTTCAAAAGCACAAACCACTCCCAATAAACAGGGCTGTGCTTTCCTGCAGGATCCCCAATACAAGTTCCAACATGCAGGTGGAAAATCAGCATTGCAGGTAGCAGACTTCAGTACTGAGATGCTGTAAGCCCTGACTTATCCTCAAAAACCTGAGAGAAACCCAAGCAGCAAACAAATTCACCCTGCAAAATGAGGCTGCTGTGGGAGATGCGTACAAACGAAACCCAAGTGAGTTTGTGTCGGCAGACTGAACGCCTATAACAGGTAATATTAAATGGAATTGCTATTGGCATCATTTTGTCTTTGAAATGCACGTGAGTTGGGCTTCTTGGTGCTTAAAGGTAAAGCGACGTATTTTCCAAGCCATACTATTAATTTTACATAGGGTGCAAAATACTGGGTGAATAGAGATGCCTTTTTTTTTTGCTGGGACTTCAAGAGGTAGGCAATGTGAGCAATGTTAATATGAATGCATCATTCTAGGAGGTATGCAGCCCCTGAGGGCAGGGGCTGCTTAACAATGAGCTGTCTAATCAAAACAGCCCCCAGAAATTGCAAGTCTGAGAGGCTGCATTAAAAGAACCTCTTCTTCTTCCTCGCTACTTCCAAGTCATCCACGGAGAAGCCTGAAAGATGATTAAGTAAGTTAATAGTCCCATGTGTTTTGTCTACCTGAGGGAGCTGGAACAAGACCTGGGCAGGAAGAGGAAATGTACAATAAATCCCATTTTTATGACTCTGTAAGTCAATGATTTTATGGTTTTAGTGACAGCTGTGCATGAAGTATTTTAGGGGTTGGTTTTGGTGAGTTTCTTGGGGGTTTTTTTGTTTGTGGCTTTGTGTTTGTTTTTTAAGGCAGCGCATGCAAGCAAATTAAGCTGTATGTAATCCTGAGATTGCTACAGGAAGGTTCAGGAAAGCACAAATCTGTTCTGAAGAAGTATTTTTACCTCGGCTAGTTTTCTCCTTCAGAACAGCCTGAATAGCTACGGTCATGCTTGCATTTCTTTTTCCATTGGGAATGGGCAGGAGCAGACCGTAAAACACAGTCCCTGCTTTATAGACAGCAGCCTCCTGCACAGCCCGAAGCAGGAAGACGACAGGGAGCCCACCAAGCATAGGATGACCTTGTGTCTTCTCTGAATTCTGGTTGCTGGTCTGAAGGGTCTGACACAACAAGAAACTGAAAGGGAAAAGGTGACTGACAATAATGTCACCTAGAGCTTACAGCCTATCGCAAGCTCTGCCCTATGGTGCCAGTGGGGTTTAGGACATCCACAGTATGTACTAAACATCATTCCTCTTTGAAATGTGCCTACAGATTTGTTGATCTGCTGAACTGTGCCACCAGCCAGAGCAGATGCTGGGGTCTTGTCGTCCCTGTGCCTTCTCTGGCCTATGAACACCTTCTGCCACACCGAGTAAGCTGCTGGGATGTATATATGGGGATGTTTCATACACCTGAAAGGACACTGTAGCACTTGAAGACAGAACTTATGCCAACAAACACACGCAGGTGCGTGCCCTAGCTGCAACCCAATTGTCTTGGCCAAACCTATGTGTTTCTTACTGTTACAAGGAAGGGTTTGAATTTCAGTTTTAACAAGGGAATGTTTCCATTCAGAATGTAGTTCGTCCAGCTTAAATTTAAAATACATGCTTTCTGTATTTTAAGTGGTGAAGCTTTGGTGATGCAGAGTTCTACCAGCTGAGCTGGACATCGGAGCATCTCATTAAACTCGCTCCTTAAGCCCCTTGCTGTTTATCCAACTTCCCCGAGAGGGAAAACAAATGGGGTTGGGGAAAGAGTAGACACTCCTTAAGGAAAAAACAGTGAAGGAATGAATTAATGACAGCTGTCTGGAAGCAACTCCTTACTCGGCCTCCTTTTGGGGAAGGGTGCAAAGAACAAAGTCCTCAATCCCATTATATGTTCTCTGGAGCCCTCCTCATGCTGCTCTGTTTCTGTACCCAAATAAAGTTGCTTGGACATCCCCATTGCTGTGAAGGTTGTCCAGCCCACAGAAAACCATCCTTGTGCCAACTGCAAAGCCACTGAGTTGTTGTTTTCCCAATGGGTTATAGATGAGCAACTGAGGCAGCGTGGCCCCAGGCTGTGGTCTGCACTGCTGTGGGTGTACAAGATTAGGGACCCGATCGTTGTCATCCACAGAAGTTTAACATTGCCCTTGCTGATGCAAGCTGTAGAAAGAGATTTTGTTTTCCTCCTAAATCATAGAATCACAGAGTGGTTTGGGCTGGAAATGACCTTAAGATCATCCAGTTCCAACCCCCTGCCATGGGCAGGGGCACCTCACACTACACCATGTTGCCCAAGGCTCTGTCCAACCTGGCCTTGAACACTGCCAGCGATTTACCATTTCTTTGGGCAGCCTGTTTCAAGGGGATGCAATTCCCATCAGCAGTGTGGGGGCATCCACAGCAGAAGCTACTTTCCTGCCCAACCCTTCTACCTGTATATGAACTTTGGGTGCAAACCTGCGCACCGTCTGTGGTCATCTGGATAGTGTGCACCCCCAAGGCTGCATGGTGCAGGAGCAGACAGCCTGGGCAGTGGGGAGCAAAGCTTTTCCCCTCTGCCAAATGGGGGTAGTGGGTTTGACCTCTCCCATACAGTATTTTGAGGCCGATACCAAATCCTAGATGCTGCAGCACACAGCTCAGCTATCAAATTAACTCCATGTTCCTCATGTATTTCAGCTCCAGTTAACAGTTCCAGTGTCTTTGCAGCAACTGCATGTGAAGGCAGAGAGCAGGTTCTTTCTTTGCTCTTTTGCTCTGGCCACTTCATTTTCCCTAAGGTAACCTCTTCAAAGCACTACAATCATGTATTTATAGCATGGAACCACAGGCTTTCCTCTTCACTGCATCTTTTCTTTCTTTACCAGCCTTCTCACCAGTTTAGAGGTGTCGGGGCTGACTGTAGTGCTTCTGTGTAACAGCAAATAACTCAGCAGACACTGAAGTATAGGTATTTGGTAAAAACAACAATGTTCCAGGTCAGTCGCCAGATAACATTTGCCAAGTTTCATCCAGAGGTGAAATTTTGGCACCAGGTGGGTGATGATTTGCCAGCTAAATGCATAGGAGGTACCTTCACACTGACGCTGAAAGATTTAAAGGCAGATCTCATAGGAACATACGTTAGTGCTTGTGAGTTTGTGAGATGTTGGCATTTGCTGTACTGAGAAAGTATTTGCAGTTGTAGATAGAGACTGGATGTAAGGAAGAAACTCTTCCTGTGATAAGGGGTGAGGCACTGGCACAGGTTGCCCATCCCTTGCCCCATAGGCTGCTATGAGGTCTCCATGCAGCTTCTCTTCCCCAGGCTGAACAGCCCCAATGTTCTCAGCCTGTCTTTGTATGGGAGCTGCTCCAGCCCCTGATCATCCTCGTGGCTCCCTCTGGACTTGCTCCAACAGCTCCATGTACTTGTGTTGGTGACACCAGAACTGTATGCAGCACCTCCAAATAATATGTGAATACACCTCTGGGAGACTGATCTGAAATCACTGTGTTTGTGTCTATGTTCTCAGCAACGTTTTAAGCGTTTTAATTCCTGCTCGCTGTTCCTAGAGGATGGGCGGTATCTCTGCCTTAGAGGGATACATGACCATAGAATCATAGAATGTTTAGAGTTGGAAAAAAAAGTTAAGATCATCCAGTTCCAGCCCCCCTTCCACGGGCAGGGGCACCTCACACTAAACCATGTCACCCAAGGCTCTGTCCAACCTGGCCTTGACCACTGCCAGGGATGGAACATTCACCACTTCCCTGGCCAGCGCCTCACAATGAAGAACTTCCTCCTTACATCTAACCTGAACTCCTCCTGTTCCAGTGTAAACCCTCCAGCCCATTCACACCGCACAGGAAGCCTTCCCCATCCCTGCCCAGCACCGAGCAGCTCTCCTTTGTTCGGTACCAGCCAGCGGGGCGGCGCAGGGCTCCCCGGCACGGCCGGAGGGCAGAGGCGGGCCCGACGGCACCCCCGCCCCATCCCGTCCCGTCGCGTCCCGCC
>WYDI02026672.1:0-32648 GCA_009867235.2 Psittacus erithacus | reverse complement strand
CTTTATTTTTTAATTTCATATTTTCTTATTTTCTACTTTTCTACTTTTTATTTTCCATTTCTTTTTCTGTTTTAGTCCGTTTAATTCAAATCTGATCATATACTGAGCCCTCAAGGACTGGCTCTGCCTTCTCTGACCACAGAAATCTTCCGCTTGAAGAAACACGCCAATCTATGCTCCGTAGGAAACACCATGGTTGAAGCCCACCATCCATTTGAGTGCCACCTTCTGCCCACAGCTCCAGGATATGCAGGGCATGGAGTGGAAAAAATTAGTTGTTCAAGCCTAGAATATACACAGTCCTTGGAAAAACAGGGAAGAATTCAACTGTTTTCCAGCCCAATTATTGGATTTGATATTGCCAGGTCAACAAAATTTAGTGGGATTGCATTGGCTCCAGATCTGCTTATGCCTTTGCCTGTGAGGTTGGTGACAACACAGCGTCCCTTGCCACGGGTTTGGAATTTCCTCCAGCAGCAGCATCTTCGTCCAGCTCCTGCAGGCTGCTGTGCATGGGAACACCATGACCAGCTGTCCACCCAGAATTCTTGGACTTGAGAGCATCTCCATTTTCTGTAACACATAGTACCCACTCATATCACTTTTAAATGTCACCACAAACCATTTTCTAGCCATATTTTATTGTATTTTGAAGAAAATCACATAATCTTTTTGTTTCTAGCCTGAAAACAGCCATAATATGTATTATCTTGGAAGGTGATCACACATTTTTTTAGGGTGTGGGACTCCAAGGACTACAAGATGTCTTCACTGAGAAAGCGCAGGTCGTACCATATCAGCAGTAATGAAGGGTTTTTACAAAGGGCTAATTATGACATTTATTCCAGTGGGGTTTGTGTGAAGGAAAGGTCTGCTCCTAAACATGGTACTCATCACGCTCCTCCAGCAGGCCCCGAAGAGTTTGGGCTGAGAAGAAGGAGCGAGCAGATGTCCTGAGCTGATGTCTTAGCTGAAAAAGCAGAGAGAAACCCAGGCAGAAGACACCCCTAAATAACATGTTTTTCATGAATCTCCATGGTCTTATAGCTCCCCTGCTGCTGCTTCAGTCTTATGGCATGTCTCAGTTCACCACAGCCTCCAAGCCAGCCAGCATGGAGGTCTTCTGGGCAGGTTTTCCTCAAGGGTGTCCCTGGATGTGGCACTGTGCTCAGCCCTCCTCACTGGCTCACTCTGGGGAGGGAATGGTGTTGCGGCACAATGATCTGCCATTCAGAACGTGTGCTGATTTTTGCTTGAAAGCCCAACATGAAATCCTGTGTCTATTGAAATCAGAAGGGGTATCACCCGTAGAGCTTGGCAATGTCCCCTCCCGAGGTCTGTATAGCAGGAGGTACAGGTCAGTAGGGAAGAACTGACTGTCGATTTTCCTATTTAATCAGTATCTCCTGCACTGAGCACCACAGTTGCATATCAAAAATGCCAGTCAGTGAATTTCTGTTTGGATGTGATTCCTGGGTAGTTTATCCAGTTTCAGGTGAATTGCACCATGCTCTGCAGACCAGGACCGGCTCCACACCAAGCAAGCAGTGCCCAGGCTCGTTATCCCAGGCACGGCATGACATGGGCAGAGCTGTGCCACATCAAGCACCAGCTTGAATCCAGATTAAATTCAGCCACTTTTGGGTGGCAGAAAGCCCATGCTAATAAAGCACGTTGGATGAGTGCACGTTGCTGCAGCACCAGCACCATCCTTACCATCTTCCTTGGCATACCAGAAAGCACAACATTCGGTTAAATCAAAGGGGACTGGTGTAAGAAGAAGGAGAAAATGAACCCCGGTGCCCACATCCTGTATGATGCCCAGTGTGGCTCACCCAGAGAAGTTGGATGGTTACAATCCCTGCCGTCATACTGTCCCTGGATGGACAGTGTTTGGCTTTGCCAGGTGACTGAAAGCGAAAGAAATAAACTAGATGTCAAGAGAAAAAAAGCTTTTCACATCTCATGGGAAAGTTAAAACTGTAATAATAGATGCCCTGCTAAAAATATTCTGTAGCACCAAACACCTTGTCTGCGTTTATATCACAGCTACAGGACAAGACCTGAAGGCAAATGCTTCTGTTGGTGTAAAACGAAGACGTGCGCATAGCAGTTACATTGTTCTTTTTTAAATCACAAATCCCTACCCTCAAAGAACGTTTTGACCAAATGTATGGTTTTCTGCATTAAAACATCCAGACATGGGCTGCAGCTCTGAGAGGAGATGCAGGATCCCTTGCTACTCTGATCTCCATCCAGGAGGGATCCACATTGTGGTGCCATGGATAGTGCTGGCTGCCAGCATCCAGCTGCCACTTGGCAAATGGCTGATACCCAGCAGCACGACAGGGAAGCATCACTGGCTTTCCTCTTTCTTGCCTGCCCCAATGCCACTCAGCCCGGGGGCTGAATATTGGCCTGTTCTTGGGGAGCTAAATGGCCTGTCTCTTTACCCAGAGAACCAGAAGCTCATTACAAAAAGTTGTTTTGATATTCCTGCTGGAAATGCTCGCCCAACAACACATTTGATGATCATACATGGTCTCATAGCTAGATATACTCCTGCCCATCTGCTGGCATGGCAATCTGCCTGCTCACCAGATGGTACACTCGATTCACAGGGGCAGAGGTGCCAAAAAAAAAGATGGATTTAGATGACACTGTTAGTGCCACCTTTTCTGCCTTCCCTCCGTAGTGACAGCTCAGACAAATTAGTGCCACAGCAACAAAGAATTCCTCTTAATAAAACACAGGAATTAGAGACAGAAAAGACCTACTAGGTCATCTACTCCATCTCTTTGCCAGTGCCTGATCGTCACATTAATCTTCTCAAATGTGAATATCGCTGTGGAAGAAAAAAAGACAGACTGCTTCCAGATATCGGCAGTTGCCAACAACATGAGCACAATTTCAGCTTGTGCCTGAGATAGCCGTGAGGGCCATATGGGGTGTCAAAATATATTATACAAAAGTTCAGCCTGAAGGCAATCTACGTGAAAGGAGACCCGTGACAGACATAAAAAATGTTCACATTTATGGGAGGATCTAATGGCAATGGTGGAACATAACGCACAAGGCGTCATTCCAAGAACTCAGGCAGATACACAACAGTGGATGCCTCTGTGAGCCTTGTGAGGCTTAGACAAGAGGAGTTTCACCTGCAAAATAAATACCTGGGGACATAAAAAGGGACATAAATGGCTCTGAAAGCACAGGTCCATTTTTCCTTTTTCTTTTGGCTGCTATCCCAGTGCTCCATCATTATCTTTTAAGGTAAATATATCACAGCTTTTACCAAGCCACTCTATGTCATACTTCACAAAACATGTCCTTTCTTTCCAGTTGGGTTGGCATAGCTTAAACAGTATCCATTTTGAAAACACAAACTTCCTAACCTTTCTGAATCTTTACAAACTAAATCCAACTCTAATTTCAGATCTCTTATAAAATACAGAGGAGAACATCAGATAGAAGTATAGCCACATTTCAAGATTTAGCTAAAAAAAATGGAAGAAATGGCAGAATAAAATAAGTTTCCCCTAATGTTACCCTGAACTTAAGATAAAGGTAGTTAACGTCCCATTGTATGGCAAAAGATAAGGATAGGTCTTCTACCAAGTTCTTGGCTTTTCCATGAGCTGTCTGGTTTTACAGTCACTCCCGTTTTTCTCTCTCTCCTTGATTCCATTGTCAATCCCTAAGGTCACAAACACAGCCATTCAGTCAGTGTTTTTCCATGATTTTCAAATCCTATCTTTCTTTCAGGGTTTACAGAACCCGTAATCACTCAATTAACCTAATGAGGTGAATGTTAGAGATTCCTGAGTGCTCAGCAGCTCAGCTCTTGAAATCCCTTGAATACCTCTGTCGTTAACTTCGATATTGTAATTGTGATGGAAGTGATACACCCGACTGATGCTAGATGAGTACGTAAATGGAAAGAAAGGAGAGGGATCATCCCTGGAGAGCCAGGACATCTCCCAGATGGTTTGCAAAGGGAAAGGAGAGAAGGTTCCTGAGAGCTAAAGGAGGCAGGGACACAGTGCCCTGCGCGCAAGGACCGGGGAAGGGCATTGACACCCAGGTTGCGATTAAGGGTGAATATTTAAGGAGCCAGGAGAAAATAGGAAGGCAGAACTATTTTTTTTTTCCTCAGAACTGGAGATTTTGCTATGGTTGCCCACTGACCTCATTTCTTCCTCTGCAGCAATAGCTAGCCCAAATTGAGAGCAAGGACTTTGCTCCCCATTAAAAAAAAAGCATCTAATGGTGCTAAATGCCTGCAAACAGCTGTGATGTACCACATTCTCCATGTGCTGGTAGAGAGTTGAATACAATTCTTATTGAATCTGACTATTTTCAATGCGACTTTGTAGCAATAGCACACAGCAAAAATGAAAAGGTGAGGGTCTCTTGCTGTTTTACACTTTTGGCAGAATTTATTCCAGGCATAGGCTTAAAAAAAAATAAAAACTGTTTTTATTTTTTTTAAG
The DNA here is from genome assembly GCA_009867235.2 of Psittacus erithacus. Lineage (NCBI taxonomy): Eukaryota > Metazoa > Chordata > Aves > Psittaciformes > Psittacidae > Psittacus > Psittacus erithacus. Next base: position 28,155 of record WYDI02026672.1, on the reverse strand, counting down.
AACATCTTTGAGAAAGGCTGCAGAAAGACTTTGGGAAGGAATGCTCGGTCTTTTATGACATAATTAGCAAAAAAATACTGCAGAAAAATATCTGTGAAGGAGAACACAGGTTAGGAAGAAGTGTTCTTTAGCTGGTGTGTTACTGAGTTGTTATTTTTTTCTTCACTTAGGGAAGAGGAGAAATTCTTTGGTTTGCTCAGCTTACAAATAAATCCTCATTAAAATGAGCAGCTGAGAAGGCACAGCTCTGAGGGAGCCCCTACAGCATTCCTCTTCGCTCTGTGCATCCCTGCATTGCCCTTTCCCCTCCTTTTGAATAGGAGCCCAAAAGCAGGCGCCACTTAGAGTGTATAAAGGTGGCAGCATCTGGCCTGTAAGGAATTTGCTATATCAGACAAAGCTGAGAGGGTATCTGCAATGACCTCATGGTGAGACCCACTAGGTAGAGATTAGGACACTCTACTGCCTACAAGTACAACACAAGTCCATTAAGGACAGAGAGAAATTGCCCTGCAATTGTATTCTCTGGCCCATATCTAGTACAACCATCATCCCTCTGTCCATTGGGAATATACACAACTATTGTTCCATAACTGCTAAAATGAACAGCAGATTGAATGCTGCGTTTCCTCCTTTTTCTTTGTTTTGTTTGGGTTTTTCCCCCGCGAGGAGAGCTAACTCTAAGGCAGTGATGCGTGGGTGCTGAGTGCACCATGGCTGGCTGCCGCAGAGACGTGCTGAATGGGATGCTCTTCTCATGGTCCTTTCTTATTTTTTACGCTATGTCACTTCTGGAAGCACATTGATAGGAGATGTCAGTCGGTGATCATTTACAAAAGCCTGTAAGAAGACTGCTCATTTTGTGTCTTGGGAAAGGAAACAAGGAAGAGGAGCAGTCTCATTTCTTTGCTTTCATGTGCAATAAACAGGAATATCAAAACTGGAACCAATTTAAAGAATGTCAAGTTTACAAAACACTAGCTGGGAAAAAAATTTTAAAACACAGTGAAGCATTGCAGCCATCAGTTTTAGAAGTGGAAAGAGCCCTTTCAATTTAGCAGCATACTCTCTGGGAATCAGGGTTTACTGGAACGATTAGAATTGAACCAAGATAGATAAGGATGAGAAAAGAGAAAATGCATCCTATATTCCAGCATGTAAAGTGGATAAGCAAAACCAGATGCTTTTTATCCAAATAATTGAGATGCTTAACTTGGCTCTCCAAAATGCAACATTAGCAAAGAGTAGCAGTTGTTGGGATGACCATGGACTTTCAGCCAGAGAACGGCAAGTTCCTTCTGCATCATTTCATAGGTTATTTCTACATGCACTTTCTTTTCTGTTAAAATGCTGCCCCTTATCCCTAGTCCAAATTTGCCATTCCAGTTTCAGCATCTTATGCCATTTTCCACTGGATTAGACAGCTTTCAGAAATCTCTTCCACATGTTGCCATCCTGAGCCCCTTACAGCTCATCTCTAGCTTCATGCTTTGCTAAGCCAGACAGATCAATTTTATTAGCCAGACACTGTAAAGTACATTTTTGAAGTATGTTATTTTTAAAGTTCTTCCTGAGGACTTCCCACTCTCCAGAATGAGGCTTTACAGTAGTAAATAAACTCAAAGACCTTTTACAGCCAAAAGCAACTCCTGAAACCCTGGCGGACACAACGAGCTTTCCTTGGTCCAAGGCTGAAGCTGGAAAGATGACTAGCATGAATGTTGTCCCTTGGTCCTCACCTGTCCTTCAGTGGTCATGTGGGTTGGAAGATGCTCTCCAGCCTCTTCTGGGACCCATCCACAGTTTCGTCAATGTCTCAATTTGAAATTCAAGTCAGCTTCCACCATTTTCAGGTGATGCCAAATTATGGGACTGGGTACCCCAAACTCCCCAGGAAGTGGAGTATTTCCAGATGATGGCCAAACCCTTGGCTGACTTTTGCCTTCTGGAGGCGCCACAGAGCCTACAGGACACCTGGAAGTAGCATTTCAGCTGGACACCTGGACTAGCTGCACAAAGATACTTCCCGATTTCATGACTCTCCTGACTATTCCTGCCAAATAAGGCTGGACAAAGCGAGGCATTAGCTTTAAACCTTCAATTTCTTCTATGTGCTTCCGCAAAAGCTATTTTTGCAAAACAGGCTTCATTTTATTTCTGTGCTTTGCTTTTACTGCTGAACACAGGGTACTGAAATCAAGGAGAAGAGCATGAAATGAACTTGCATTGCTTAAAAGAGCTTGATTGAGATGAAGTAAAGCATTTCCCCTTGAATTCACAAAGTGGAGCTAGCATTTTTAAATCAACACTCCTCTTTATGAAAACAAGTAATTATTCTTTCATTGAAGACAGAGCCAAAGTTTGGCAGATTGCTAAAGTTAGAAAAATGCAAATGTTATATTAGTCCAGAAGACCACAGTTATGTTTCATTAAATCAGACTCTTTCTGTACATGCATGATGTATTTTCCCTGATTATTTTTGTGGTTAACTGGAAGCAAAAGTCCACCTCAGCCTGCTGTTTCAATAGAAAAAAGATGGGTGACAAGAGAGGACACAGGTCATCCCTCAGGGATGGTGCAATACTCCCTCATGTCAGGGACTTCCAGGAACAACACCACCTGCCCAAGCCTTCCTGAGCCCTCTGTACAGGGCAGGCAGCAGGCAAAGGGTAATGTCAGGCAGGGGTGTTCTGTTAGGAGAGTTCCAAGCGATGCCACCCTCTCTGCTGCTGCCACTGCTGCATTGGTAGCAGCTTGTTACTGCGCAGCTGAGCTAAGTCAGGCGGGCTGGTAAAATATAGACAGATGGTAGCAAGTTTCTAGTTCAGGACTCATGAGTCACAGCTCATTCACTGGGATCCTTGATATAAGACATGCTTTTCTCCAATTTTTCATTTAGTGTGCAAGCATTTTCAATACACCCCCAGAACAGCCTCCTACAGTATTTCTGCTGAGATCTCCTCCTCCTCAAAGGGAAAATCAAGCGGGTGTGCTGGCAGCACATCATCCAGCTCCCCAAAGGTGGGAAGCAGAGGGATACTAACAGCACTTAGCTCACAGGCATATCCTGAGGGTTAATTAATGGAGGATCATTAGGTGCCTTCAGCTCTTCATGCACACATGTTATGGGAATGGGCCAGCATTCCTGGGCATCCCAGCCAAGCCTCTCAGACCTGAGAACTTCTGAACCCACTGGATCCTCCATGGTCAGCCAGCCTATTACTCTATCAAGGCTGTGATTTAGTGCATCATTATATAGTTCAATACCAAGCCCTATAGATGAGAGCCTGGAAATAAAAAGCTGCATAGGTGACAGCCTGGAGAGCTATGTGGGAACCCCAGGCAGCAACCCTGTCCTGCTGCAATAATTTGCAAGTAGTCTTTGAAGTATCAATTCAATTTGGACATTGCCTGTCATGCTTGATTTATCTGGCTCATTCCATAGATAGCTAATAAATCCCTTTCCTTGAAATCAATAACAAGTTCATTGTAGTCTGAGCAGTTTTCTGCCTTATCCCAGTTTGGCATGCTGGGATTTGCATTGGCACACAGAGCTTGGGGCTGTCTCCACCTTTCTTGGGTTTGTGCTTCCAAACTTCCTTCTGCCAATGGGAAACACTGTGGCTCTCCTGACGGCTGCCAGCTTGCTGAGAGAAGACCGGAGATCCAGCATCAGCTCTTCCCTGCCTGGATCAGTTATTGCGCCTTTACAGCAAGGGAAAATCAGCTTCTCTGTGGAAGAACTAAAACACAATTGCCCCTGCACAAAAGCCATTACAGACTTTATCACTAATTTAATGCAACTCCCATCAGTTTAGCTCATAACATCTGCAATCCAAAATGGTACTAGCTGGAAGCAATGAAGTGTGGTTTTCCTAAACTTAATGGGTGTAAGGGAGCAAAACAAATGGAGTGAATGCATTTCCCTTTTGGCAGCCTAGAAACATATAAAAGCAGTTGCACTTTCCTTATGGATGCTCACTCTCTGCTTTCCCCATGGAGGAGGGGAGCAGACCCTTTCTTCCCCTTTTCCCACCAGCCAGGGCTGCTGCTTCAATTACCCCACTGAGGGCCCAATTAAAGAGTTTATCATCAGCCTTTCTAAGTGTCCATATTTCTGGGATGGCAATACTACTGTTCATGTGCCTCAAGGGACCTGTATGAGATTGAATTAATTTTTCCTGATCTCTCAGGGATGGTCAGTGAGGAGATGCTATATAACAAATCCGCAAAACACTTTCATTACTATTAGAGCACTTGACTCAGTGCAAGGACCATTGCACCAGCTTCTCAGGGTGTAAAATATATCTCTGCATTGAAATGTAATGTATTAGAAAGTGCTATCCCAAAATTGAGCGTCACCCCAACTATCCAGTTGCCCAGGCTTGGTCCTGACCTGCTTGCTTGATCATATGAGAGAGAAGTGTGATTTAGAAACAGGAAGCAGCCACCTGAGATTGTCCATAAAAGATAGAATATTATATTGTGTATGAGGGAAATGCCATGCCAGGGATGTGAAAGCCACATCTCCATGGCTCTATGGAGAATGAATCCTCCACAAGAGCAAAAGACCGAGCTATTACAAACACTAGCAAAATAAAAGGCTTCTTGCTGTTAAGTTTCATTTCAAGAGACTTGAAATTCCCAAGAAGAACAGTTGCAAGCCACAGAAGACCTCTTTAAATGGTTCCCAATGCTATTTATTATTTTACCTGTTGTTTACATGATGTTTATAGTGTGGTTTAGATCGAATAATTGCTACTGCAATCTGTTTATAAACCTTCCTTTCAGTGCCAAGCTTGCTTTTCTAATGATGGTGAAGATGCACAAATAAAGAATGAGATCGACTGCTGTCATGACAGAGTAAAATGTAAGGGAAAAGGGCTTAATTGTGAAGCATGGAATAGTTAAAAATCCAGATAGACCCATCGCCTTCCCATCTGAAAAGAAAGGTGCTCCAGGAGGGAGGAATTGTCTGTAACTCACCCCAATTTTACAGGGCAGCTGTTTCAAATGGGCTGCACCTAGTATCTCTTGTCTTTTTATTACTCATCCCTTTTCTGGTTTGCTTTTAAGATAGGAAAATCATGATGAACTAATGGGAAGCTTTCAGAGGAGTCCTTTTCAGAAAGCAAATTCCTCCGCAAGAGCATTTGCACCACTGAACTGCTGGAAAAAGTACAGAAACCCTCTTTTATGTGCTCAATCAAATCACAGAGCAGCAACGTACAGGAAGAAAAGACCTCAGATAAGATTTTAATCATATTTGCAGTAAATTAAGAGCAGGTAAGGGTTGTTCCGAACTTTGTCCCCATGACATTATTACAGAATGAAGCCATCACATGAGAATCCTTTTAGTGATTATGTATTTTGCTGGTTTTGGATGAAAAGAATACAAAATCAGGAAGAGTGGAAATGTGTTGCTTACAAAATGAAATACATATGGAAATGTAAAAGAACTAGCCTAAAGAGCAAACTATGTCCTCTAGGATTACCTTAATTGCACAGAAACACCAGCCATACACATGCAAAAATGAAGACCAGATTTGATCTGAGCTCTTCGGTTGGTTTGGATTTTACAGGCTACTCCAGCTGTCACAAGCCACATAATTAACCAAGAAAATATAACTGACATTTTCAAGCATATTGTTTCATTGTCAGTTCATTTACAAGGTGAAATGGTAAATTTCCTTGAATTTCCAAAAGCCACTACCAATATCTACCAAGAAAAAAATGAAAGAAGTTCAGCAACTAAGCACAGAAGCTGACATTTTTGTAAAATAGCATAATTGCAAACATTTTCTTTTTGTGAACCACTTCAGAAGACACCTTAAAGGGGATTTGCTCTCTGAATGTGTTGAGCATTCAATTTCTAAAATAACATTTCTTGTCCTTGGCACTCAAAATGATGAGTCACTTTTCAAACCTGGGCCCACGCTGCAAAATACTGTAGTAAAAATAATTTCCTAAGAGTGTTTGCAAAAAGGAGGGAAAAGTTCAGTATAGGTGGCCATGACTGAAGAGCATCCTTTCCCAGGCACAGGTAGGTGCATACAGGGATTTCAGTGACAGTGAGAGGGGCTATCTCCATCCTCTCCAATTGTGCCCTGCCCTTGCTACAGTCAGTAGTTCCCTGCTGATCTAAGACCATTGCTTGCATACCAACATGTGAAAAAAGCAAATCTCAAGTATGTTCTTTGGGATTGTCCTGGTTTCAGCTGTAACAGTCATTTTTTTTCCCATCCTATGAAGCATCCCCAGAAATGCAAATTCCCTCCAACATCTTTCACTTAACCTACAGCTCAGGTATAATTAAAGGGCAAGGGGGAAAACACATTCCCATGGGTTTCACATTCTAAAGCTGGACACAGAAACTTCTGTCATTGCTTCCACCCTTAGACACTTAAACAAGACTTTAAGACATATTGAAGCTAATAACATGTAGGTGCTTTACTGGTTGTTGGTCTCATTACAGAACATATCACACCACCACTTGCTCCAGTGAAATCCCTACGGCTGAGCCAAGAAACACACACAGTGAGCCTGTGAGGGGCAGAATGAGACCCATGGGCATGAGGACAGCAAGGTGGCCCATCTGCATGGTGACTGCATTAGAGGATGTCAGTAGCAAGTCAACTTGTAAAACTTTTAGCACACAAATGTGCATCATACTGAAGTGTTCAACTCAAGAGGAGTAGGTTTTGGCAGACTTTCTTCTTACAAGAGCTATTTCTAACATCAGAGTCTATCTTGGGATGCCAGTGACACAGTCTGTGACATCCAATATCAAATCCTGCCATTTTAAAAGGCGTAGTTTTAGGTATTTCAGGAGATGTCTCCATGAGGCTTTCCCAGTAGAAGAAATACAAGTAATTCTTTAGACTTGCTTCAAGAAGGTTTTTTCTATTTTAATTTTTTGAGTTAGCTTTAATGAACAATAGATGACTTCACCTACCAAAAGCCTGATCAGTCATTGTAACTGACCATTGCATATTGAAACTTTAATCTTCATGCTTTCCTTCCTGCTTTTTTTTTTTAATAAACAAAATAAGTAAATAAATGCATTTCCTTAAAGAATCAATGATCTCTCAAGAAGACTGAAGCTTTATAAAAATAGACTTATTGCTCCAGAATGGACAGAAAATTATATTAATACAAAATAACAGCCAAGAGTATATTCTATCCATTGTATAAAACAGAAAGTTTTGAGCTGGTAAGTCAGCAAACAGAAGGATGGAATCACCCCCCCACACTGTTGGAATAATAGCAAGACTATCATAGGTAGCTGGAGGTTCTTGAACTGCTCGTTCGGAAGTAGCAGGGTGAACTCACAATTCTGCCACAGTCACCGCTGTCATGAGTTGAATATATTCGCTTTAGAGGCAAAAAATAACAGAGAAGGCCAAGATGTAGTCAAGGCATTCAAAAGACCAAATCAATTGAAGTTGGAAGCCAGCAGAGGTTGCAGAGGTCATTGTTGGGCTTTTTGCAGGTCTATGCCATGGTGAGACCTGGGTTCACTGCAGGGGCACTGCAGGGAGACCCACACTGGCACTTGCTCTTTCCAGACCTGCTCATGATCTTCCACTCAAAAATAGCTTTTCTGGAAAAATACTCTTTTTTTTTTTTTTCCTTTTTTTTTTCCTTTTTCCTTAATGGGATAGTTATTAAAGCAATCAGCTGGAAGAATCCATATGAGATATGGATGGGATAGTATAAAAAACTTTTCCACACGACTAGCTGAGTAAGAGCTTCAGTGCTGGAAAGGCCTGAGAAAGCCATAAATACTTCTTATTTATGTAGAAATCAGAAAGCCAGCTTTCAACAAAGAAAAAACTCAACTCACTCATGAGGGCCCCTGACATGTTGCAGTCTTGACTCAGGAGAAACCCCTCTGAAGGAGCACCCATGCCTCTGGTACTCACAGCAAATCTTCGCTGGGATCAGCATCCTATCTCTACTGGCCTGCAACAGAAACCTCTGTAAACAGGTGTCGGTGTCATGGAGGCAGCAGAATTCATCAACAGCCAATTCATTATATGAAATCTAGAGAGGATAATGAAATCTGCTGAAATATGGGACTGAAGGCCAAGGTTGGGTTTCCCTGGAAACCATAACATTCTATTTGCAAACTTCTGTTATTCACAAATGTTGCTCATGGTATTTCGGAGTCACTGGTCTGCCAAGGGAAATGCTGGAGTCTGTGCCAGCAATTCCCCCTCCTTCCTCCACAGCCCTGTATTAGGACTACTGTAGCTTCAGTAATTTCTTACTAAAAAAGATAATAAAGTTTGGGGGTTTTTGTCTTTCCCAAAGTTTCCCTTTTATCTTAATAAAGACACTGTTATATAGTCTCATAAATATCCTGGCCTACATCATATCCCCTTGGCTCTTGCCAGTCGCAAGGAGAAAATAAGTGACCTCAGTGGGGCTGTGATGATAACATTGGTATTTATCAAGAGAACTCCCATGAGTCTTATTTTCATTTTTACTGCAGTCCAGCTGGGGTATAAATCAAATAGATATCAGGACCGTTCATCCATTGTGATAGGTCTTAGTTCTGCTGTCAGCACAGGGAAGGACATCTGCATGAGGAGATTTGTGTGTATGTCTGCTTTTGCCTTGCCAATGAATGAATTGTGTCATACTTGATGGAAATGTTAGAAAGCAGTGGGGATATTTGGAAAAATGGGGGTTTGCTCACTGTATTAAATTACTTAGCCAGACCATTCATACTGTTCAGTCATAATTTTCAGTCCTTTATCTCTACATCATTAAATGGCAAGGGAATTTCAGGGCTTTTTACACACTACTCTTTAAATAAGACAAACTATTTTTAGCAACTGAGCTTTGCAGGGGGAGCAGAGTGAAAATGGACTGGGCTTCCCAGCACAGCTACAGCAGCATTTTTAATGCTCAGAAACACTTATCCCTGCCATATGAGGACCAGCAGCCTCTCAAAGTAGCACTAGCCTGCCAGGTGTATGTGAGATGCTTCTGCAACCTCTATTCTATCAAACCCACTGTACACACTGGCTTATTTTCCTTAGATGGAAAGCAAAGGTGTGTTTTACTATATTGTGTACATAAAGAACCGCCTTGGGCTCTAATGCTCGGATGTGCTTTAATATCAAAGAATCTCAGCCCCACATGGAGTGGGAGCTGAGCCTACCTGCTGAAGAATGGAAAATGAAGATAAAACTGCATAAACTTTACAAACAGATCAAAATATTTCCACATTTTATAACGAGCCTAAATGTCTTCCAGAAGTTGTCCAAAGCTGCTTTATTTGACATGTTTTGTCTGCTAACTCTCCTACTTGACCATAACGGCAGCCGTAAAACTGGCCACAAACAGGCTGTGGGGTGAGTGACTTCTCTGCTAGCATTCAGAAATGCAGGAAACAGCATTTGCTGTCAATGCCTGTTTCTTCTTAATGGGAAGGAAATTCCACATTTCTTCTTACCCTGCACTGCTTTACACCCTAGTAAGGACACTATCCTGGGATGGGATGTATCATAACCTTAATACCCAATGCATTGTGAAGAAGTTTAGCAACCTTAAGATGCAACCCCATGACAGGCAAGGCGTTTATGTGTCTATTTGGTTTTATTTTCAAGCTTTTGCCTGTTTTTCTTCACTTTCAGCTGAGAAAAAAGGGTGTGTTCTCATGCCTGTAGCCCCACTAGCAGCCTGCCAGACAGCTCTGCTCCAAGGGGCACAGATAACTCCTCCACACAGCCTCCCTCCGCAGACGCAAAAGTGATGCAAGCTTAATTTTTTAAAAAAGGAGAAAAAAAGACAATTTTTGCCATTTACCATATTGTTTGCATTTCCTTTGTTCCATCGTGTTCTCATTTTTACATCCAGTGGGTCCCACCAGCCTCAGCAGCCCATTGCTGCTTCTCAGTCTGCTCTTGCTCTGCAGGAACCACTGAAGAGGAAAGTAGCACATGTCCCAGGAGACTTTCTGGTCCTCATATTTAGGTCTGTATTGCAACCAGTTGTCTGAAAGCCTGAATCTGATTTCTCTGGGCTATGGGCTCTAACCCTATATGCAAAACTCTCCTGCGTACATGGGTAGCTCCTCTAAGCCAGCAGTGCAAAACTGGTGGGAGGGAGGCTGGTAGCCATGCTGTAGCTCTAAAGGGGGTTTCCCAGGACATTGTCACTGTGTCACTGCCCAGCATCCTTCCACCTCTCCCAGCATGGGGAAAGTCATTTCAGCTCTGCTGGAAACACTCCAGGGCTTGAGCAAGGTGGTTAGGATGTGATGCACAGGTTTCTGCAGCCCAAAAGATAACAGAGCGAGAGTTGTAAAATGACCCTGGGCCCATAATGTCCCAAATTTGGGCACAATTGTACACACATATGTTGCCTCACCAGTGCTGCTGGGTCATCTCAGCCTGAGTTGGTTTTGTTCCCCCCAACCAAGCAGTCACTGGATTTTACCAGGGATCGCTGGAAAAATGCTAATGGAAAAGGAGACACCCAGGCTGGCATGGAGAAGGGTTTGTGTCCCACTTTTTGTGTGTAGCAGAGGAGCTGTCCTCAGCTGGACATGTTTCATGCAGAATCGCATGGTGCCTCTGTGTTTGAGGAGGACCTTGATCCCTGCCCTTTGGGGGGACATACAGCAATCTCTACAAAGAGCAAGGGGTGCTGCTGGTGCAGGAGGGATGGGGGCTCCCTCTGAGGCCAGCACATGTGCTCACTGGTTTATGTAGGCAGGAACAGTGAATAGGGCCCAGAGAGACAGCATCTGCCTTTAATTGCCTTGTTCTCTTTCTCGTCTCTGCCTGGTTTTCCTTTCATGCCTCCTCTGTTGTCTTGTCACACCATCCACCTTCCTCCCTCACTCCCCACATCTCCCTAGGCTTGGATCCCTTCTTCCCTTCATCACCATTTCAAATGCTCCAAAGGTTTTGACTTCTATTTCACTGTGCTTTGCTTCTCTGAATGCCCTCCCTTGGGAATAACACTAGGGTCTCCTCTTTCATTCACTTCTGAGCTGAGTTAAAAGAAATGGGATGTTAAACCCACACAAAGACACTAGCACCCGGATTTCTTTTTGATCTTGACGTCTGCAAGTCGTAATAGAACCAAAATCAAAACAGTCAAGAAATTTGGCAGGGTGAGGGCTTGGAGGAAGCAGTTAAAAGGAAGATTTCAGGATTTTTTATTTATTTTTTTTATTATTTTTTTTGGAGAAATCTAGCTTTGAAACAATGTCTTGCATACAAAGTTATTCCACACTGCCAAATGATTTCCAGTTTCTTGTGGTAAGAAAACTGCATACTGAGAAATTAAAAAGGGTAAAGAAAATGCAGAGCTTTATTACTATCACTGCATCAATGTAAATATGCACACAAGTAAACCACCCTTTCACTGGGTGTACAGTCCACATTCCCGCAGTCCCTACTCTGTGTGTCCCTCAGTTTAATCCTGCGAGACTGTGGGAGATGGACACTTGCACATTGCCCCTGATTCCAGACCCCTTCCAAGGACAGGAAATTTTGTTTTGGTTTTAATGCATCTAACAAGAGGTTCTTGGCACAGGCGGTCTGCATGGCTTTCATTCCTGTGGTCTACGAACATATACACTCACCGAGCTGTTTACACTCTCTGTTCAGAGATATTTTTCTGATTAACCACCAGCAGTTATCAAGATTTATGTTTGCCCACATGCACAGCTGGGAAGAGCAAACAGCAAACACTGGAGGGAGGTGGATGGGGACCCTCTGTGCCTCTGCTATAGGGCACACAACTGGAAGCAAAGTTGCTCCTTGCTGCCACTTGCAGTCTTCACTAACAGCTGAGGACATAACGATGCTCTTCTTAGTTCTGTTCCACCACTGCTTTATTGGTCTTATAAATCCCTGCAAGAGGGTGCATTTTTAACCATCTGGATGATGCACCCACACAATTCAAAAAAGTAATTACTGGGTATCTCCTCAGTGCAATCAAATATTTATCAGCAATGGGTGCTTCAGCACAGAAAATTAGATATTAAAGGGCATTGTGTTACAAAAATCAGCATGCATTAAATAACTTCTACTTTGAGTCTAAATATATGCTGTTACATCTGCCTCCGAGGCATGTCTATTTAAGTGTGTGCACACATCACCTTAATTAGAGCATTGGTGCTATCGGAAGGAGAAATGAGGCTATATGGTAGTCCCCAGCAGCCACTAATGTTGCATTTTCATTTAAATCACATCACTTTGTAATAGGAAAACTAGATAATGATCAAAAGTCCAGCTCTCCTTTCAATAAGACCTCATTTTTTTTCATTTCAAAGCCTACTGCTCTCTTGATGGAGACCTTAGGGTCCCATCTTCCTCCACTTCTGTTTTGGGGATGTCTGTGGGACCCTACACTCCTACAAAGCCAGAAATCATTATCACATAAGAAATACTGTATTTTTATATAAAACCAGATACATCAGTTATTACACACACACCAGATTCCAACACTAATTTGCGTATAGACATTTTCATCACTTCTCTCCCACCCCTTGATTCTTTGCCCCATGTTAGTGCTCATTGAGGTGAGAAAAGCTCTGACCTCTTCTGCCATTCACAGCTAAGTCATTTCTTGCTCTTCATTCATTTAATGCAAAGCCTTGGCAGAAGGAGCAGGACAGCAAAGAGTTTGAGTTCTGGGTTCATGTACCTGAAAGACGAGCCACTCATCTGTCCTGCAGCCTGAGCTGCATCACTATGGTCATTGGCTTGTCTTCATTGTAAAATAGCTCAGCATGAACCAGATCAAGATTATCTTCCAGTTTTCTACTCACTTGTTTTACCTAAATCATCAAGCTATCTTTTTCAATACTCAAGGTCCCTTACCAGAAAAACCACTCCTGTGGTTACAATTTGATTTACAACTGATTTATTCATTCAGGGGAGCTGCTGTACCCAGTGAGAGCAAAAAAGAAAAGGCAGATTCTGACTAGTTATATCTCATAACTCATAACTATGCTTTTCCATATACATATGCTCATATACAACTCATATACAATGCTTTTCCAGCAATAACAACTACATCCAAGTTGTTGTCTGCTTGCAGTGTGATTTCCAAAACTTTAACTTTGTGTGCAGCTCCCCAGAATGCCAGAAAAAAGACTTTGCAGACCTCAGGAGCTTGGACAATGTTTGACCCACAATAAGGATTAAATACGGAAAAACAGTGATGAACCTAATCCTGTGCACTGACACCAACATACATTTTCCTGTGTGAGCGATGAATAGATACAGGATACATTTGCTATTGATGTGACCCGTTGTACACGTCTGGGCATTCTGGGAGGGAAGCTGTTGTCTCTGCTGCTAGATGATACGCAGCCTCTTGCTCCAGTTGCAGTGTTCACACTGATGAAAGACCAAAGTATGTAAAAATCAACAGCCACATGCATAATACATACAACAGCAATTAACTTTTCACGATAATCCTCTGCCTTTCACCACTACAACTCTGACTACAAATGGCTCTCTGTCTCTGTCAGGGCCAAACTCTGCCAGTTCTCAGCATCAGTCAGGCATCCTGTGCCTATTCTCTTGCTGTTTTTCTTCTTGCTTGACTGGCAGACATGCATGGAAGTAACTACGTGCCTGATCCCATTACATTCTCCAACTGCACCACTTATTATTCCAGCTGGGTTTGCAAGTCTTATCTGTGGTGTACAGGCTTGAAAGCTCATACCAGTTTATTTCCCATTGTTCCCAGACACTGCTCCAGGAGGTAGGGACTTCCTCAGAGTTGCCACGCTGTACAAGCTTCTTCAGGGCATCTTTGTGGTCCTCCCAGCCTTCCACTGACAGCCTCCTTGTTCCCATACCATCTTCCTACCACAGACCTTGGCAATGCAGAAATTGAACAAGCCACTGGGGTCACTGTGGTGTGGCAAGTGTGTGTGGTCTACTCAGGAGCTGCCTCTGAGCAGGCAACATCTGTGAGCTCTGTGAGGAAAGCTCTCCCTAAATCTTCCCTACAGTGGTTGATTGAGGAGCAATAAAAACAATTGCCTCCATGAATCTATCTTCTATCGCAGACTAGATGTAAGAAGGGATGGCTGTTTAGGTGTTTTGCTTGTATTGTTGATAGTTTGATGGGAGAAAATGTTAACAATAATAAAAGTAGTAATGAACAGTAGTAATGAACTTCTTTTGGCATGAGAATGTCTTGGAGCTAGAGAAATCCTTCAGAATCACGGACTGATTGGCCCCAGTAGGAAGTGGGGTTTACAACCTTCCTTGAGAAATCCTTGGAGGTGGGACCCAAATCCTTCTCTTTGATGCCTTGTGACAAAGTTTGGTAACTTCAGACATGGTGGTGGGATGACATCCTTGAGTTTCTGCTCTGGTGAGCTCAACATTTAATGTCCATAGGCACACAACCATCAGCCAAGTACTTATATAGTCCTGTCCAAGTACAGCTACTTCATAGCTTGTCAAAGATACAATCTTCACCAGGCTCCAGAGGAAAAATCAAGAACTTCTAGTGCTTTTAAAAACCCCACACGTCAGTTTGCTTAGTGAAAGGATGCAGGGATGGTGAGCAGGAAGGCAATGGGGCCCCTTGCTCTAGATTAGGCCCAGATGCCCTGCAGAGGTGGGGGAATAGCCTTTGCCTTCTTGATGATGAATGCACAAATCCCTTCTGCAGCTATCTGAACTGTCATGTTGTGAAATATATGGTGATTGATTAGGAGAGTATTAACCTTGTCATTTGTAATAGGTCATCTGGTGATTTTATCACGTTTTAATCCATAGTTTTTCATACTGAGCTCCTTCCTAAGGGAAGTGTGTAGATGGGCAAGCTGGGGACGGATGGGGGTCAATGATCAGAGAGTTTGATGATAATTTTTTTAATGCTTGCCTTTTCTTTTTTTTTTGGTAGCTCAAATGGTGGAGGGAGATGACCATTTTCCAAGATCTATGTGACCAAATAAATGATGCATATTTACCAATGACCAAGAATTCCCTATGTCCTTGAGGTGTGGCAGATTTAAGGGAACAGACCACAGGCAATGAGTTTTTAGGCTCTTGCTCTACCTAAAGCCACACATATCTCCCCAAAGTCACAAGGAGATTCCTGCATTTATCTGAGGGTAAAATTCAGTGTAGATCTATTTTGTGTTTTGTGAGTACAGTAATCATTTCTGATTTATTCACTCTCTTATCTACAGTGTGTGATGAGCTGTGAATACCCACATTAGACAGTTACTTAATTAAGTAAAAAACAGGGACGACTATCATCTCCAGTTTTGGTCCGGAATATCTTAGCTGGAACAAGACCTAAAATGGGCTCCCGCAGTCAATGGGGATAATTTAATGGGTTGGCAACTGTAGCTGCAGAGTCAGACTGTGGCTGCAGACTATGCTTTCTCTGCTTGACTGTAATGAGTTAGGGTGTGGCAAGAAAAGAATGAATCAGGGCAACCATCGAGTACCATCAAGTGCCTTAATGATGACATTAAAGTCAGGTTAGTAGGTTTCTTAGCTGGAACAGCCACTTCAGTAAACTGCTTAGAAAGGGGCCAAGCATGATGCTTGGATTTTGATGAAAGAAGTACATTAAAGACATTAATAAAGCCATTTGTAAGACAGAAAACCAAAAGAGAGAGAGTATCCCAGTGCTGGAAGAGAAGAGTGGTTCCACCCCAAACTGCCTAAGAGGCACTGGAAGTCTTGTGGGTACATCAGGCAATCAGAGGTTCAGTCCTATGCACACATGGTCATTGCTAGTATCTGCTGTGTGTCTTTCCATCTGCATTACAAAGTGGAATGAGGAAAAATCTCCCCAGAAGGTTACATCTGTAATTACTAGTATCTGCACACCTGAGCTGATGAGGACATTTCTCTTCCAGTTTATCATTCCATGCAAGAGAACAGACATTACTGCCCTCAGATGGCGCTTTCTGGGAGCTGATCTCAAAGCACAGTGTAAATTTTGAATACCTCTGGCATCAGACAAAAAGCAAAGTATGTCTGCT
This sequence comes from Psittacus erithacus, assembly GCA_009867235.2. NCBI lineage: Eukaryota > Metazoa > Chordata > Aves > Psittaciformes > Psittacidae > Psittacus > Psittacus erithacus. The sequence continues at coordinate 12,158 of WYDI02026672.1, read as the reverse complement.
CCATGCTCACATCTTGGGAGACATTTTGAGATTAAACAAAGTTCTCAAGCCCAGTGAGGAAATTTGTTATTATGGCTGTGCACTGAGATGCATTTCTGTCTTACATGTCTCAGGAGAGAACTCACTGGGATTTAGGACATCCGCCCCATGGAGCAGAGCTCTGTACACCAAAGTGCATCCTGTATAATGACTACAACCTCTGTAGAGAAAAGAGCATTTCACTCTTGCAGCAGCTAAATTTACCTTCAGGGGAAAAGACCACAGCAGCCTCTTGGCCAGATGGAATTATCACGGATACCTACGTTTAACCCAGGCTTTCACTTTGTTTCCATTCAAACATCACTAAGAAAAATATGTGTGTATACATGCGAGGTATTTGCATAGTGTTTATTTTTAGATTTAACTTAATAGAGAAAAAGGAACAAAAAAATAACCACCAAGGGGAAGAGTGAAAACTTATTTCTGAGACATGCCTGAACTTGCTTCACCTCTTAATAAGATTCAGCAAGATCAATATGTTGATGCAATTTTCTCTGGCCTTGCCCAGAATAAATATTCAGAGAGAAAGTGGGGCAAGGACAACTGTGGGCTTTTTATGCCTTTGGATCACTGCTGCAGAATTATCAGAAATTTCCATTCCAGAAAAAAGGAGCTTAGGTTTTCAGTTAGTGAAAACCTGGCATATTCAGGAATTTCACAGCCTTGGCAGGATGATGAACTTGCAATTCCCTCTTTCTGATGCAGCATTTTCTATTTCTAAGGGATTAATTCTATTTTTTCTGGGTTTGAGATGAGTAAGATAAGGATCAGGCACCTTTGGCTTGAATCGCTGCTGGTAGTGGGTAAAAGTCTGGTATAGGCTGCGAAGGTTAAACACCAGAAAGGGTGGGTGTTCCCCAAAAATGTCCTGGAGACTTCCAGCGCCAAAGCTATCCTGCCACTGCTACAGCAACTGAAAGATGAATTCAGCCCAGAAAGCAACAGTCTTCTTGGATTCCTAGCAATGTTCTTTGTTGAGCATATACACTTAGAAAATACTTTCCAAAATATTTACTTTCAAATATTTTAACTATGCTATAGTATTTTACCAAAAAAGCTAAATTTATCCCTTCAATGCTGTTGTGCAGTAAAGGCTGACTCAGGGTTTGCTAGCACAAGCTGAGTCTGCACTGCCGCTGGTTTGTGTTTTACGGAGGCTTAGCTCTTTCCTGATCTGCGTGCTCCTACTGAAGATGGAGACATTATTAGCTATTGCTGCAAATGCTTTTTATTTAAAATGCATTTCATTAAAACCATTTTGACAAAACAAATAAGGCAATTCAGATGAAAGCTGATTAAGAAACCACCATTTCCACCACGCTGGACAGAGTCTTGGGTGACATGGTCTAGCATGAGGTGCCCCTGCCTATGACAGAGGGGTGGGAACTAGATGATCTTAAGGTCCTTTCCAACCCTAACTATTTTGTGATTTTATGATTCTATCTTGGAGTCTGGTAGAAGACAGGACTGAAGAAAGTAGTTGTTGGTCGTTGCACATTTGTTACTATTGTTGATACTTACAGGCTGGATTGTGTAAAACAGATTTTTAACCTGGAAAACAGAGGCTCAGCCCCAGACAGAGCAATATCTCTGCCTTTCCCAGAAGCCTACTACTGCATCACCTCCCAGGCCCCTTGCTCAGTGCTTCTGACCTAGCAGAAATAATTGCTCTCACAAGAGAATACAGTGGCTTACAAAGCATACTGGAAAGTTTAAATCTGGAAATGCTGGGAAAAATAAGTAATTTACTCAAATACTACTCACTCCAATGTGGAAATATGATAATGTGACCAATCGCATTCATTTTGAAATAGATGCATTTTGTCAAGCTAAAAGAAGTAGTCATAAAAATATACCTGGCACTTCACCACCAGCCAAATATAACCTCAAAACCAGAGGAGATTAAAAAACAGAGAGCAGTAAGAACAAAAATAATGGATTCTCTGCTAGATCTGCTTTGCTGGAAGTCAGCTGAAATAGAGTTTGTTTGAATACCCCATCTTTGCGCACTTGTTAGGGCATTATTTGTACATCTCTGCACACACAGGCACGCTGTGCAAGGCCATGACCTGCGCCCAATTCAGCCTCCTTGCAGAAAATCAGTGAAATTCCAATTTTTCTTGTGTTGGAACCCACACCTGTAAGTGATCAAAAGTGAAAACCCAATTCAGGCACTCCTGCACAAAACTAAGATCTGAATCTCAGCCCATCTGTAGTCTGTGGTTTCAGTCCCTTCACATTTGCCGTAACAAAAACTGTTCAAAAAAAAGAACAAATAAACTTGTTAAGAGAGATGCCTGGGGTCAATGCACAAGCTGTCACACTTAGTTAGCTCCAAGATGTTACTGCAACCTGCATTTACAGTCCAGCATGGATCAGTCTATGGACTGGGACAAGGTACCTTGCCAGGAGCAATGGATCCCTCAATTTTTTGTTTTACCTAAATCCAGAGTAAGTTCAGCAAAACTTAAGAAACCACAGCTGACAAAGGAAGAAAAGGATACGGGAAACACCTACAGTAGAAATTTAGTTTTTTAAAGGAATGTAACATAGAGAAGTATGTATATTGCCCACCGCTGTTACAGACCATTGGCTGGCCAAGGGCTAAGTCAGCAACAGGTTAGCGTGGTAAGACAACGCAGTGGCTAATGCCCACAGAGGTGTAAGGGCTTAGATCTGATATTGCTTTTTCAGTTCATCCTTTCTGATCTGGAACCAGCCTTTTTCACAGTGGAGCTCACATAAATTGTCCAACAACTCCCCCATGGCAACACAGCAGTCTGAGCAATGGGACAGAAGCAGCCTCATGGCATCAACTACGACAATGAGAGCAACCTCCAGGGAGCCAGTGGAAAGAAGAGCAGAAAACCCTGATTCCTCTAGTGCATCAATTACCCTTTAGTGAACTTTATGAAGCTATTGCATTTTTTCCCTTTATTTTCTTCCCCTGATTAGTCCATGTTCCACCACTGCTCCTGTCTCCAGCTGCCATCTGTGAGCAATCTACATTCCCAGCCTCATCATTAATTTGTGTCATTTCTCAAAAACGGTGCAATAGTATACTCATGGTATGTATTTAATTCTGATTCAGGAGAGCTTAAAATGCCTCCATGTGTGCCTGCTTGTACCAGCAGAGTGTCACCAGACCACAGCCCTGGCTTCTTCTTATGGCTTGAATGAAAAAGCCTCTGCTTCACACTCCCCATGAGCCATAGGGCCCAAGCTATGCAAAATTTTTCACTGTTTTTTTTTTCCCTACATATGGTAATAGCTTTTAATGAAAAAAAAAAAAGTCAATGACATTTTCTTCAGGAAAAGAAAAAAAGTCTTTGGAAAGTTCTGGTTTTGTAAGAAAACAATGCTTGTGAAACTTTTATTTTAAAAAACTGACATTGCTCATGTAAGCCTGCAGATATTTGGCTTTATTTCAAATGCAATGAAAACTGCTTTTGAACCATACAGATTTACAGTAAAACAATAATTTCAGCCTTCAGACATCTCTGGATCCAGAAGGTCCTTAGAAACACTTGGGACAATCCACCCCAGAGACACTAAGCTGCTGGTTTGCCATTTCAGTGGCAAAATAAGGACATATTTTTAAACATCTTTTTGCTCCCAGACCATGGAGTTTGCTATATATGTATGTTCAAACAACTCATGCATCAAATACAATCCCTCCTCTACAGCAGGATCTTAGACCCTAAGGCCCCAGTGCCCCTGGGAAATAAAGGCACTGGAAAGTCTTCCTTCAGCATATAACTTGAAGAATCAAATGTTACACAGGTTTTACTGACTGGTCATATCTGTAGTGAGATTTCAGTTTCTGTGTACACAACAGGACATGGAACAGCGTCTAACCGCACTCAAAGACCACTGAATATTCACCTCACCATAATAGGTACCACCAGCAGCTGTGCTTCCTGCTTTAGAAATTCACATAAAACAGAGGCAAAGGGGCACACTGCTGCCTTTAACACACACACACACATCCGTATGTGCCACATGCCACTTGTGTTAACATAATTAACTTAATTTGACAAACTGCATGGAGCAACAGGCGCGGTTGTCTCAGAGCCTATCGCTCTGTACGGTGACTACTCCCCAAACCATCAACATGACAGAAGAACTGTGCCTAATTAACACTTTCTTAATACCTCAACAAATTACAAACCTGCTGTTGGGAAAAATAGTTTCACACTTCCTTATCAAATTAGGGCAAAATCACTCCTAATGAGCTAAAATCAATTAGTGCAACACCAAAATGAATGTATTTATGCTGTCAGCAAGAGCTATTTGCATAACAGTTTGCAAGGGCAGAGAAGATGCTATAGCTTCTCAGTGCTGCTAATGAGGAGCTGCTGCGGGAAGGTGCTACCAGAGAGAAAATTGTTTTGTGCAACCTTCATACATCCCTAGCTGGCATCCAGGGCCAGAAGCATCACAGGAAATAGTGCAGGATTTTGTACTCCCCAAAACCCAAAAGCCCAGGTAAACGGGTTCAGGGGTGCATACTCTCTGCAGCCCCAGGAGGAATGAGGATGTCCCTGCCACTCCTCTCTGACGTCAAAGGATTGGAATTAGATGGTCTTTAAGGTCCCTTCCAACCCAAACCATTCTCTCATTCTATGATTCTATGATCATGACATGTACTGCCCATGCTGCTGACTGGGATGAGTTTTCTGGCACCACCGTCATCTTCCACAGTGATGATGGGGGTTCTTTCTTGGTTCTTTCCCCTTTTACCCAGAGAGGTAAATGCCTCTTCAATGTCTCTTCTGCCCATGCAGGGAAAAATCAATAGCTGAAAATGATACATAGCAAGACAAAAATCCGTTTATGAAAATCATCCTTAGTTTTCTGTTGTTGTTGAAAACTTGAATCAGATTAGAGCACTGGTTCATGAACAAACAAAACAGAGATAGACAACAATTGATTTTAATCATATTTATTTTTTCATAGCTACTTAAAACATCTTGTTGTAGTTCTGGTGTATACAAATGTATTCTTGACCTTGGAGTTAATTGCTTCAAAGCTGTGCTTGTGACTAATGCCTACATACCCATGTGTTTCTGCCTCTCCCTATCCATCTCAATGTCATTACAGTCATGCATGTAGAAGTACACATGCAAGAAGAAGGACAAAATATGGACAGAAATAACAACATGTTAGTTGGTGCAGCTGAAATCTTTACCAAGACACTTGAGGCAAATTATGTCATCTTCTGAATTTAGGCTATCATACAGACAATTGTTGGGTGGATAAATAACTCAACATCCTGCGACTTTCCCCATCAGAAAAAGGATGCACGAGTGGAACGTGGGTCCACAAAAATAAACGCAAAGAGAAGTAAATACAAGAAGGGACCAGGAGGAGGGTAGGGACAAGCATGTTTTAGGAGAGGAAGCTGAAAGGCGATGAAAGGGCAGAGTAAGGGCAGGGAAGCAGTATGGTGTATAAACTCACCAGCAGCACAGCACCAGGGGATGGTGCTGCTTCCCCTCTCAAAGAATTTACAAGGGCTGAGTTGCTCTAATTCCTTCTGGTCTTCTGCTGAAAGACTTTGGGGAAGGATACAATGGGAGGTAGATCAGGATAGCTCTGTTAAGCTCCTTGCAAGAATGGGCACAGTGGAGGTCTAATGCAACATGCGATGGGAACGGAAGAACCAGGTTTATCTTGAGTTTCTCTTAGCATACACATGCCCATGCTAACAACTATGAGATCTACTTATTCTTCAACACATTTTCTTCTTTAAAATAGAAATAGTCAATTCTATAGCTTGTGAAAAATTCATCTATACAAGACAGAACATTCTTCTCATAAAATAAAAACACGTTTTCAAACACAGGGTGTGATGGGCAGGGTGATGCTTTGTGATGATGCTGAGCTTTTCATAACCTCAGTATATTTTCCTAAGACAAAATATTGGTATTCATACAAACCCATTAGGGACTATATTTCCTACACTTCTAGAATCACTGTTCATTGCTGATTTCATTTTACTCAGTCCATTAACAAGGCGTGTGCACTGGGGAGAATTTTAGTCTCAAAAAACTGAAACAAATAGTCCCCATTTACTTAATGCCCCTAAAAAACACTTGTAGCAAACATGAAAAGTAAGCCAGGCTCTTCAGCAGGGCACACATCTGCATGGGCAGCTTTGGAAAAAAACTGAGATTCTTGCTGAACCCACACCTAAAGAAGTATTAACCTGATCAGGGAAAGCCTTTGGCTGCTGTTGGGTGTTAGCGGGTCCTGCTCACCACTCCTGGGCTGGGGTGTGGATCAGGAATAACTCAGTATCAGTCAAAAACTCCTGGCTTTGGATGTGGTCAAAGCAGGCACAGGGATACCTATCCTTACAGCTTTGTGTAAAGCTGTGCCCAAAGTACATATGGGTCACCGAGCTGGTTAACTGCTCCTTAACTCACATGTGGCTGCAGCAATGTTCGTGAATTGTGATCCCTCAAAGCCACATTGGAGGTCATACCAGAGAAATGTCTCCATTAATTTTTTCTTTTCTTCTTTTCTTTCTTTCTTTGTAACACACACAGATTTCAGGAATATACTTTTTACCCTATTTTCTGTATTTTTCTCAGCAAACAGAGCAAAGACTTCACCCACCATAGGGTTTCCATGGGCACGGCTGCTGCCAGGGGGTCTACATGGGACCACATAAACTTCAGCCACTCCCAGTGTGCTGGGACTGCAGCCTGTCCACTTAACATAGCTTCATGCATTCCCTGGCATCGTACATCACCTGCTGCTGCCCCACCAGCAATTTGAGCTGCCTTGTGGGAGCCCCACCACCAAAGATGGCAAATCCTCTCTGCATGCAGAAAGCACATCAATCACATGGGAAGCGTCCAGGTAATGGGCAGCATGGTATGGGTCCCTGGCTCTCACCCAGCAAGCTGCAAAAAATAAACAATAATATCTTAACTTTCTGCTCCAGATACTCTCTGCTGCATTCTAAGGTACAAAGGTTCAATCTGTTTCATATCTTTGTTTTTTAATCTGGCAGCCACAGGGAAAGCATTTACTAATGCAATCAATGCAGTCAGAAAAGTTTTAAACAGACTTTCTGGGTTTTCTGAAGCCATGACTTTGTCATGGGTTATCGTTAGTGGTTATTATCGATACAGAGGACAGTATATGTGGCTGGGATTTCATGGCCAGAGCCACATGTGTTGGTACCAGAAAGCCCACACTGGGGAATGTGGACATCCTGGTCCCTGACACATCTGGAGAATCTTGGACAAGTGCAGGAAATTCCCTAATCCTTCACAGGCATGATCTCCAGATGGAAAAGGAGACATTAGTTGTCCAAAGAAAAAATCAGTGATAGCTTACTGAGGATTTAATGCAAAATAAAGTTTGATGGAAACAGATTTTTCCTCCAACAGCACTCCACAGTCTGTTGAAAGCTGGTTTCTCTCTGTGTAAAAAAAAAAAAAAAAGGTTTCTAGATAATATCTAGGCCTAATGTATAATTTTTACATTATGACAGGATCTTTGAAAAATCATCTGAAATAAGGTTGCAAAGTAATGTCCTGGAAATGATGGGAGTCTGCAAGGTCAGTGCATAAATGAGATGAGAGCATATAAGCAGCTAATGAAGCAAGCAAATATTAGTGAGAAAGGGAAGAAAATAAATTCCTGAAGGACTGAAATCAGAGCATTGCCCAGACACTTGGCTCTGTACAAATGGGGTGAAAATGTAGGCACCAGGTAGGCCTCTGAAGTGAAACAATCCAGGCAATGCAGGGCATCCCTCATGCCTGGTACATGCCTGTCTGTTGAGGCATCCTGGAAGACCCCATGAGCTACTTTCAGCAGCTTTTAGGCACCTTTGAAATTATTTCACCTTATACATGGAAAATTTGGCAGGGGACAGCTCTTCTGCTTGTGCAAACAAGTTCCCAAGGACCCACCCAGGGCAGGACCTGCTCTCAGGACAAATAGCTGGAAAAGATGGTGCAGCTGGAGCCAATGCAGCATTCACAACACTGAGCAGCTCCTGCAGCAGAGGCATCACCTGCCACAGTAATTAACACAGGACAAGCACATTGTCACCTTCTAGGTGCAGTCATTCTTCAAATGAATAATTTATACTGGCACATTAAAGTATATTGCATGTGATTTCTCACCTATCACTGCCTGAGGGGAGCACATAAACCTGGCTTACAAGAAAGTGCTACATAGACACCAATGGGCAGTGAATAACAGATCTTTTTGCAGATTTACAGTCTTTCAATAATTCTACAAGGCAGTGAAAACATCCTTGCAAAAACAAATCCCCTGCGCATCACACCCTCACAGTGCATGGGGATACAGGAGTGCTGGAAGATCTTTGGCAGCTGCTGCTGTTCCAAGGTGGTTTGCAAAACCTTGCAGATGTTTTGCTAGATGCTTACCCAGCACTTAACAAGGACGTGCTGGAGCACACACACACAAAGTGCATGGGTTCACCCTGGCACTTTGCAGAAGTTTTATGTTCTCATGTGCATCCTTCCTCAAGGGATGCTTCAGGAGCTCTTCTGGACCTCTTGCATCAGGCTTACCCTGCATAGTTAATTCCATATTTAGTGTCTTACCTTCCAGTAATTCTTAAGGTTGTTAAGAAAATCTAAATCCCTGGTGTGTGATGAACAAAAGTCAAATTTGATCATCAGATTCTGAACCTCAGATTTGAATCAAAGTCCTGTTGTGAGTCTGTGACGTATAACAGCAGCTGTTGCTATGGTAGGAGGGTACCATGAACTCACAAAGTGCCCAGAAATTAATATGATGTGACTAGTCTCGGCCCTAGGGGTAGAAGTAGGAAAACCAAACACTACTGCAACTCTACACCCCAATCATCTCAGTTATAGGAGGAAGATTGCTTTTTTTGCCAGCTCAGAGGGAAAATATGAGGCAGTACAAGCGCCACAGCCAAAAGCAGGAGGACCCAGAGAGCTGTTGGTTTAACCCCAGCTGGCAACTGAGCTCCATACAGCTGCTCATTCACTCCCCCTAATGGAATGGTGTAGAGAACTGAAAGACTAAAAGTGAGAAAAGTCATGCATTGAGGTAAAGACAATTTAATAAGTAAAGTAAAATCTGCATGTACAAGCAAAGCAAAACAAGGAATTCATTTACCCCTTCCTATGGTCAGGCAGGTGCTCAGCCATCTCCAGGAGGTCAGGGCTACATCGCACATAATGGTGACATGAGAAGAAAAACACCATCACGCAAAGCATTCCCCTTCCTTCTTCTCAGTTTTACAGGCTGAGCATGACATCATATGGCATGGAATATCCTTGGGGTCAGCTGTGCCAGCTGTGTCCCCTCCCAACCCCTTGTGATCCCCCAGCCTCCTTGCTGGTGGTGCGAGGAGCAGAAAAGGCCTTGACCCTGTGTAAGAGCTGCTCAGCAATAACTAAAATATCAGCGTGCTATCAGCAGTGTTTCCAGCACAAATCCAAAACATAGCCCATACCAGCTACTATGAAGAAAATGAACCTTATCCCAGACAAAACCAACACAAGAGCCCAAGTCAGAAGCCAAGTCACAGTAAATAGTGTATATGTTTAATATTACCCAGTAAAATCTACTTGCCGTCATGATGGTCTCAGAAAGGTGTTGCATTGTTTATCCTAATGCACATGCAGCATGACGCCAACAGAACAAAGCAAAATGTTTCTTTTGACGTGGTTTCTGCTTTTCCAACCTTTTGACGAAATACAGCAACAAAACTTTAAGACATTGTGATCCTGCATCACGTTGAAATGCCATGAACTACCATAAGACAAATATATCTTTTGTGCAATTTAAATGGCAATCAGGGAGCTATTTTTTCTGATTAATATACAGAAAGTTGGCGGTCACAGCAGGGGACTGATGAGGCTAATCCGTCAATGTCCTTGATAGTGCAACGCTTGATTGCTCCAAGCCAGTGGAAGCCCATAATGACAAGGAAAGGCTGTGATCAGAGCTGGGGCACACCGCCCCTTCTGCTCGAGTCATTTGGATGTTTGCATCTCAGCTGAGGCTACATGAGATATTTGGATGGGCTCTCAAGAGGGCATTGCTAACAAAATTAGGAGCAGGAGAGGATATCTATGTTTGTGGGAGATCAGATGCAGTCCAGAAACATGAGAGATAAAATTTAGGATACTTGTCTTTGGTAAGGGTACTCTGTATGAACAGAGAGGGAATGAAACCTGAAAACATGAATAGCTCTTAGATTAAATTGTCCTTTCAGTGCTTCTGCAGCAGGTACCAGCCAAGGCCAAGTAAATGTAATTAAATGCATGAACAACCACCTCCACTGCAATTTTATCAGGGAATTTGTGCCCTCAGTGAGGAGCAGGAGAGGGGGCTTGAAGGGTTGCCACTGACCATCTTGCTCTTTACACTCTGCGTGACCAGATGCTTATGGTCTCAGGAATCACAGAATCAGCTAGACTGGAAAAACCTTTAAGATCATCAAGTCCAGCCTTTACTCCAGGACTGCCAAGTCCACCACTAAACCATGTCACTGAGGGCATCATCTACATGGGTTTTGAAAACTTCCAGGGATGGTGATTCCACCACTTCCCTGGGAAGCCTGTTCCAACCCCTGACCAAAGGACGGTACTGCCCGGAGCAGTCAGAACTCTGCAGTTTGCTGGAGCAGCAAATAGCTGTCATAAGATGGGTTAAATACCAACAGAGAGCCGAACTTGCATATTCTTCTGCACCCTTTGAAGACAGGCTCATGTTTCCCTGCATTTCTCGGTACTCATAAAGGTATTGACAGTGTGAGCTAAGGGCGTTTAACACATTGCTGAGGTGAGCAGCTCGAGAAAGGCCGCCTTCAGCACCAGAGTGGGGGAAGCTCAGCGCCCAGGAGCCTCAGCTCAGAGCGACGGGAGCCACCGAGAGAGCCTCAAGCCCTCGACAGGCCTTGCCCACGAGCCGGCAGCTCAGCTGACGCGAGCAGCTGACTCACAGGGGGCGGAGCCAGGAGGAGCGGCACTGAGAACCTGATCCAGAGAGCGCGGCAAAGCAGTTTGCGTGGCAGTACAGGGCGGGTTCGATGCGGTTTGAGCGGCGGTTCCAGCGGGATGGTGAGTGCTCGCCGGATGACCAGGGCCCAGTCTGGGAGCTCTGCTCTGGCTGCCCCGGCGGTGGCAGCGTCGGCATCAGACAGAGCCAATGAGAGGGGAGGCTGCAGCGCAGAGCTCGGAGTGTGGAGAGTGCCTGCGCTGGTCTCCTGAAGGGAGGGTGCGCGATGGGCAGGGCTGCGCTCGGTGCTCCCTGGTGGAGGTCCTCCTGCAGCAGGGGCTGAGCTGCGGGACGCTGTCAATAGACTGAAAGATGTAACGGAAGCCGAGAGGACGCAGCAGTGCTTGCTCCAGGCCCAAACTGTGCAGGGGCTTCAAGCGTCCTCTGTGGCTCATGGAGGAAAGTAGGAGGCCGTTAACTCAGGAAGCTGGGAAACAGCAACAAAAGAAAAAAACAACAAAAAAAACCCCAACACAACAAAAAAAGGAGGAAGAGGACAGTCAAAAGCAAGGGGCTTCCTCCTAAATCTGTTGTCCCCACCCAGAACCGCTTTGCTGTCCTGCAGGGGGCTGATGAGGAAACAACCGGCTGATGCACTGCTAAAGAAGATCTGTACTGCTGCTGCCAGGAAAAAGTGGCGGGTCATAGTAGTAGGGGTCTCTACTTTGAAAGGAACAGAGGCACCCATCTGTTGGCATGACCCAGTCTCAAGGGAGGTGTGTTGCCTACCAGAGGCTCAGATCAGGGGTGTTGCAGAGAGGCTGCCTGCTCTAGTGAGTCCCACTGACTATTACCCACTTCTAGTGATCCATGTGGGCGCTAGTGGTATAGATAGCAGTAGCCTGGAGAGCATAAAGAAGGACTACAGAGCCCTGGAAGAGCTGGTTAGGGTCTCTGGAGCTCAGATAGGCTTTTCATCATTTCTCCAGGATAAAGGGGAGGACCTTATAAAGGCTAGAAGGATTGGCCAGGTTATAAATGGTTAGAAGGGTGGTGCCATAGCCAGGGGTTTGGGTATCTTGAACATGGGACTCAATTTAGTAGGCCAGGTCTACTGGGGGCTGGTGGAGCTGGTCTGACAAAGAAGG